>JALIGW010000001.1:309563975-309631475 GCA_023053685.1 Diadophis punctatus similis
ATAAATTGATATGGTAAATCCAATACTTTATGGGCTTGGTGTTCACAGCCGCCTCAAGTCACATTTTAGCCTAACATGCAGTTAAGTTTAATTCAGTGTGTCATGTGAACCCAAGACATTGGATTAATTCACATTAATGCAGAGCTTATTTAACCATCTCCATTTCTGGCAGTAGATCAGGGGCGGCTTCTTCTTACCTGCATCATCTCGTTTTGCATGCGCGTGTCCCCTCGTGAGATTTTGCTTCCGCGCATGCGCAGGAAGCAAAAAAAGCCCAAAAATTCCAGAAAAAAGATGGCGCCACACGACAGACCAGCAAAGATGGCACTGGAGTCATTGCGCGCAAATTGCACAATCGGCGGGTCCCAACTGGAACGGCGCACTGGACCGCACCGGTAGGAACCCACCACTGCAGTAGATCATCACGTGTCTGGCCGTGGCATTCTTAAATTAGGTCTCACCTGGAAGAGCAAAATGCGCTATGTGACGTGTCTGTCCTTGAGCAATATGCAGAAAATGGTTCAAAGTTCGCAGGCTTACGACTGCCATTGAGCCCAAAAGCAAGAGAGTTCTTAAGTGAGCTTTTGCCCATTTTACAACCTTGCTTGCCACAGTTGTTCAGTGAATCTGGCTTCCCCATTGACTTTGCTCATCAGGTGGTTGCAAAAGGTGATCATGTGATCCTGGGACACTGCAATTGTCATTAATACCTGCCACTTATCAAGGGCCCTAATTTTGACCAAGGGAATGCTACAATGGTTGTAAGTCTAAAAACTGGTCCTAGAAGAAGAGACCGCATTAACAGTAGATATACCTGATAGAATGTATTAAATATATAAGTATAGATAAAGGGAAAGAAACAAGGTTAAGAAATAGCTCCGACGTTGGGATGAAGTTAGGATTTCTGAATTACTAGTCTGCTAACCATAGAATGTATTATGATTAGTTGTTAGAGTGCCCAGATACCTTTGATCCAAAATCAGGACAGTTTTTTAAAAATAGCACTTCTCACTTGGGCGGAAATGCGCTTTTGGCCCGGATTCGCTTTGGCGGGCGCGGGATCGGCGGACCCTTCTCCCCCTTTCTTTCCCCCCATCCCCAAGCTGGCTTTGCAGGCTCCTCAGGTGCCTCGGGGGCGAAAGGAAATAAAATAAAACCACAATTTTATTACACGACCGCTCACTTTAAACTAAGAAAACATTTACAGTATTTTAAATAATTTATCACAACCCTGAAAGAAAGCATTAAAATATTACACACTAAAAATGCACACGAAATCTTCCGTAACAATACATAAGAGAATCTGCCTGAAAATGAAGCGATTGAACTAAAACACAAGTAGAGCAAACGTACTTTCACTTAACGTTCATCTTGATTATCCTAAGATTTTACAAAAGTTCAGGACAAATCAGGACGGGAACTCAAATTTCAGGATAAAATCAAGACATTTTCAGAATCAGGACAAGCTTCTAAAAATCAGGACAATCCTTATAAAATCAGGACATCTGGGCACCCTATTAGTTGTGCTCAGGGAAGGTTAAGAGGGAGGGAGAAGAAGTAGAAAGGAAGGGGTGAGGGAGAGGAGGGAAGGAGGAAAGAGGTAGAGAAGGAGGAAGAAGGGAGAGAGGGAGATAGAGGGAGATAGAGGGAGGGGAGTAGTATGAAATATAGAAGGTAAGCAGACTGGAGATAAAAGTATAAAAGGAGCAACTAAGGAGATATGTCTATGATATTAGGGATAGAAATTTATTATTATGGATGTTTTGATGATATGGTATATGTATGCATATTTGTGTATGTTTGGTGGAAAAATAAAAAAAAAACTTTTGCAAAATAAATAAATAAATAAAAACTGGTCCTAGGTCACTTTTTCCAGTGCCGTTGTAACTTTAAACTGTCACTAAGCAAATGGTTGTAAGTAGAGCAGGGGTGAAATGCTCCTGGTTCGCTCATGCCTGTTGGTCGTTGGATAGCCGATCGCGAAGGCAGTGCGTGGCTCTGCCTACCCGCCAGGACGCCGCCATTTGGGTTATTTTACCCTCTGCGCATATGCAAAGCGTTCTGGCCATGCGCAGAGGGTAAAAGAACCCAAATGGCGGTGTCCAGGCGGGTAGGCGGAGCCGCACACTGCCTTCGCGATCGGCTCTCCGACGACTGACAGGCACAAGCGAACCGGGATCATTTCACCCCTGAAGTAGAGGACTACCTGTACATACCTTTTGGAAAATAGTTAATGCACTGATGAGCTTTGGATGAACATTTTTTCCCATAGTAATTTTAAAATACTTCCAGCTTTGTTCCCATGAACAAATGGTTTAAGTAGAGCAGGGGTGCTTAAACTGATCTCAATCTCTACCAGTTCTTAGTAACTTAAATGTTTAAAGTTTGCATGATACATTGACTCATAAGCCAGACATGTCAGCTAGGTTCACTTAGCATGCACACGAAGAGGTGTCTGGGTAAGTCAGGCCTGTCAAACTGGCAGCCTGCGAGTCGGATGCGTCACGCCCAGGCCACGCCCACCCCGGCTCTGCAAAGGCAAAAAACACGTGACGCGATCAAGTCTGACACCCATGGGGTAGCTTATCCAGTGTGTTACACAATCACAGCCTGGGATCTTACAAAGAAGGGAGAGAGTTTTGACTTTTAATTGCTAGATTGTATAATTCCAAATATGGGGGCACACCACTGTTCTCTTTTTTCCTTGTTTCTAACAAACTTCAGGGAATCTTTTGCAGAAGCAAATACGAGTATTTCTGTATTTAAGCTTCCAACTGTTAATTCATAGAACAGGAGTGTACAAGTAGTCCTTGACTTATGACCACAATTGAACCCAAAATTTCCATTGCTGAGCAAGACAGTTAAGTGGGTTGTACCCCATTTTATGACCTTTTGTGCCAATTAGGTTAATCATGCAGTTGTTAAGTGAACGTAGCTTCCCCCATCGACTTTGAAGCCAGCTGGGAAGGTTACAAATGGTGATCACATGACCCCAGGACAATGCAACTGTCATATACATGTCAGTTGCCAAGTGCCCAAATTCTGATCACATGACCATAGGGATGCTGCAATGTGAAAACTGTTCATAAGTCACTTTTTTCATGGTGTTATAACTTTGAACCGTCCCTAAACAATTGTTGTACCTTGAGGACTAGCTGTACCGTACCAAGTTATTGCAGGGTCACATGGGCTTATTCCCAAAATCTTGAGTGCAATGAAAGTTCCTCTAGAGCAGTGGTTCCCAAACTTTTTCAGTCCACTGCCCCCCTTGGTGCTACAAACTCATCCTCAGTGCCCCCACCCCCCACCCCCTATAAATAGCATTGTTCGGAATAGCGGTTTGCACGACCCACTAAGGAAGATAGTAACAGTAAAATTCAAAACTGTAACAATTAATTGCACATTTATTCAAAATCCAATTTAAAAACCTTTTGTTAATTCAACAAAATTGTTGAACATGATCCAGTGATACCAGGTTTTCAAAGTCTGATAGTCATTTATCAAGAACGCTAGTAACTACTAACTTAGTAAACTCAGTAAAATTTAGTAACTACTTCACTGTTCAGTAAATTCTTAATGTGATGGATGGGCTTGATGAAGTGATACCAGTTTCCGTCAATCAGTCATTCTTTCTTTCTTTCTTTCTTTCTCTTTCTTTCTGTCTTCCTTCCTTCATTACTACCAACTATCATTCTTTTCTTTTTCTTTTCTTTCTTTTCTTTCTTTCCTTCTTTCCTTCCTTCCTTCTTTCTTTCTTTCCTTCCTTCTTTCTTTCTTTTCTTCTTCTTTCTTTCTTTCTCTTTTTCTTTCCTTTCTTTCTTCCATCCTTCCTTCCTACGATCTTTCTCTTCCTTCCTTCCTTCGTTCCTTCGTTCCTTCCTTCCTTTGTTCCTTCCTTCCTTCCTTCCTGTCTTCCTTCCTTCCTACCATCTTTCTTTTTCTTCCTTCCTTCCTTCGTTCCTTCCTTCCCTTTCTCCCTGCCCTACTATGGCCCCTGCCGGCCCAGAAGCCGGCGGACCCATGAGGCCAGCTGAGCTCCTTAGGTGCGCGCCTCGATGCTTCTTGGTCCGTGAAGGTCCTGGAGCCAAAGCCGGAAAGGCGAGAGGGACGGGGGTGGCGGCAACCACGCTCCAGCCCGGCAGCGGTGCATCCCCTGTCATGTGCTTTCCCAGAGCACGGTCTCCGGGCTGGCGGGGGCCTTGGCGGAACAGAGAGAAAGTGACGCTGCCTGGAGAGCCAGTGGATGGGTGTGCTGGGCGGTCTCCAACCCTCAGCAGGAAGGTAAGCAGAGCGCCGGCCGGCCGGGCCCACGCGCTCCTGCCCGCCCCTCGCTCCAGCTGACTCCCGGGAAGTTTGCAGGAAGCGGTGGCAGACGGAGCTGGGTAATGCAGAGCTGCCAGTGCAACAGCACCCAGCGAGGAAGGCTGGGCGGGGAGGTGCAGCCGATTGTCTCGTTGACGGTGCTGGGCTGGAAGAAGCGCAGTTGAGCGGGGCCAGGGCAGCGCAGCCCATTGTGCCTTCTCTTGCTCCGCTCTCCATCCTGGAGAGCCGCTCATCCCCCCCGCGAATCCTCCGTACAAACTGCCCGCCCCATTTCTGCAAAGGCAGAGCCCTGCAGAGCGATCTAAAGAGGGGAGGGGGATGCTGTAGAAAAGGCCGCCTTCCACCCGTGCCTCCCATGCCAGCTCCACGGGACTTGGGGATCCGAAGCAGCCCACTGGCTTCCAACCCGGTGCTGTGGGCTGAGTTCCCAGAATGGCGCCAGCAGTTGGCCGGGCCAATTCGCAGAGAGAGCTGGCAGGTGGCCGGGTGAGAAGCCAGTGGGCTGCTTCGGAGCCCCAAGCACCGCGAAGCCGGCAAGGGTGGAAGGCGGCCTTTTCTGCAGCATCCCCCTCCCCTCTTAGGATCGCCCTGCAAGGGGGGGCTCTGCCTTTGTAGAAAAGGGGCGGATGCATGTGCAGCAGCCCCGGAACATCCACTTGCCCTTCCGCCACCCCGCTCAGCATCTGCATTTCCATCAAGGGCCGCCCACCCACTCACTGGCCGGGCCGGGTTGGACGCCGACCTTGGAAGGCAAGCGGGCATGGGGGACTGCCGGGAAGGCTGCGTGGAAGCCACCTCCCTGCTGCCACCCTTTCTTAGCACCTCCCTGCTGCCACCCTTGCCTCCAACGCCCCACTAAGTCATCCCACCCCCCCCCAGGGGATGGTACCGCCCACTTTGGGAACCACTGCTCTAAATATTGCTACCAAACAGTAACTTACAACTGGCCAAAGGTGAAATTAATAAACGCATGAGGATCAACTGCATTAATTAGCTTGAATTCAATTTTTTTCTAGCTCCACCCATTTCTTTGGTGCTGGGTCTCTGGTGTGTCACTTAAAATTAAAATAAACCCCTGAAAGTCCCTAAAAGATTGCGGGTGTTTGTAATCTTCTTATCTAAAAATGAAACTTGTTCAAGTCATTCTGTTCCATCAGCCATGTTTTTCCTCCTAACTTTTCTGATTAAGAGTTCTTGAGAATTCCTAGTGCCTGCCACATTTTTTTAAATATATCTCAATTATTCCAATAGAATAATTCACTTGGAAGCTTGCTCACAATCAAATTAATTTACATTCAGTTTTCATGCCAACAGTTTGAAACAAAGGATCTACGGGTATCAAGATTTCCTTTGTGGCTCTTAAAAGGTTATTGTACCTTATCTTGTACTTTATTTTATTTTTTGCCTTTGAAATTTGCATATTGTTATTACTAAATTTGAGGATTTCGTTTTGTTTTTTGGCAGGCCACGTTAGAGAAATTGGGGGCAGAAAAACAGCCTAATAATCAAATTACATGTGCATAAGAAAAAAATATATCCTGCCATCAACTTTATATTCTGAAAGAGAAAGTTAAGTGATGGGACAAATACAGGAAGTGGTTGTTGAAGGTAATTTTTCTCCTTACTAGAATGACTCAAAATGTTCAGATTAGCAGCAGATCTGTAAGGCTATTAAAAGCATTTAGAAAAACTGAGGTCCCATTCATTTTTTAGTGCAGTTTTAGTTTTAGAGAAGAAAAAAAAATCTCTTTTAAATTAGAAATCACAAAAGGCTGCGGGCTTCTGAATCCAACCTGATAAGCAGCCTCATAGTCCCAGGCAACCAGCTGTAGAACAACTGAATGTCAACAACAAAAGGAAGAAAATTGGCACTGAAGAGATCGTTTTGGTACAAAACCACAGGCAAGCTTTAGGCAATAATTCAATCAAGTCCCTTCTATCATTGGCAGCTTTGGCTCCTCCAGCTTCCAAATGTTGTTGGACTGCAGCTCCCTGCCAGGATAGGTTACGTAATTTCTTAAGAATTTAAGACACAACATCCACCGAGTTCAACATTCCGGGCCCTTAGTTCTTAAAAACCTCTCCCTTGTGTTCATGCAACACGTTTGTCATGGTTTATAGAATTAGCATTAAACAATAGCCTGAACTGTAAACCAAAGACATGCGCCAACTTTGCACAATGCATTTAAGTTTAAAATGCTTTCGGCCAGGGGTACGTAGTT
The DNA here is from genome assembly GCA_023053685.1 of Diadophis punctatus similis. Lineage (NCBI taxonomy): Eukaryota > Metazoa > Chordata > Lepidosauria > Squamata > Dipsadidae > Diadophis > Diadophis punctatus. Next base: position 309,570,521 of record JALIGW010000001.1, read on the forward strand.
CACAGTATTGAGTGCACACAGCTAAAGTCTTTGCTCCTTCTAACCAATCTCCCTCCTTTTAGGGGAGCCACATTCTTGGAAGCACATCAGGGGTGGGTTCCACTCACCTTCCCTATCGGTTCGCATCGTGACGGAAGCGCGCGTTTTCCCCGTCACGTAAAACACCAGGAAATTACCCTCTGCGCATGCGCAGAGGGTTTTTTTTGCAAGCCGCGGTGACCGGTTCGGGAGTGTGGATCGCCAGTCATCGCTGCCGGTTCGGCGAGCAGCGGTAAATTTCCACTACCGGTTCTAAAGAACCAGTTTGAACCAGCAGGAACCCACCACTGAAACACATTATACCCTTGGTTGTCTGTTCTCGTTAGTTGTCCAGTTCTGTGTAAAGATCAGGCAGAGGAGATATTGGTGGGTTCTAACATGGCAAAGTTTGAATAAATAATTATCAAGCACTTAAAACAGTAAATTGCTGAGTAAGATTTTAAGGAAGTATCCTCCAAGTGCCTGAACTCCATCAGGATGCGAGGGACAGAAAATGCCCTTAAAATGTTCCACGCTGGTTGCAAAACTGAAAATTAAGTGTTGTTTAAAAAGCACTGAGCAGTTCATGCACAAGTCTATATACCCTGTTTCCCCCAAAATAAGACATCCCCTAATAATAAGCCCAATCGGGCTTTTGAGTGCATGGCAATAAGGCCAAGCGCTTATTTCAGGGTCTTATTTTTGGGGAAACACGGTAGCAAACATCAAAAGGGATACAAAACTTGAGTGGGTTAAGAGAAGAGCTGTCGACAGGGTACCTTCTTTCACATGTGGTGGTTGTGCTCAGAAACAAAAAATTTTTGGAACATAATTCATAAATGGTTATCAGAAATATTCAATGAGATATTAGAATTCACCCCAGAATTATTTCTCCTCGGCATATTTAAAAAAGATTACCACAAAGATATCAAGTACTTAGTCTTCCATATCACAACTGCAGCTAGGATAACCTTCGCACAATTTTGGAAGAATACAGAAATACCTCCGGAAAATGTAATAGTTAAAAAAAATCTATGAGTGTGCAGAAATGGAAAGACTAACAATGCACTTAAGGGGCCAAAGTGATTCGGATTACTACAATATCTGGGAAAAATGGTACAAATGGATTAAATTAAGAAGGGAAGAAAAGAAACAGTGAAATTATAGACTGTAAAATGTAAATATATAAATTAAATTATATGTGTAATTAAGATAAGTGATATAGAATCTAACTGTAATAAGGAATATGTGAAAATGAAAACATTGTGTATGATTGTAGAAATCCTTTAGGAAATATGGAAATTGTTATTTTAAAGAAAAATGTTGAAAATCAATAAAATTTATTTTAAAAAAAGAGAGAGAGAAGAGCTGTCGAATAACTAGTGTGGAAACCAAGCTCTTTGAGGTATGGTTAGAAGAGCTGGACATATTTTCCCTTTCCCCAAAAGGTTGAACAGGAGATATAGTGGTCTATAAATATCTACTAGAAAGTTATGGAGTGCAAGTGGGGGAAGGCAGATCTCTATTGAAACTGAAGGTACAATAAGGGCCAGTTAAGTTGGAGTTAAAAGGAAGGAGCTTGAGGCTGAACACCTAGAAGTATCTCTTGAGAATAAGAGGTGACGACTGCCCACTTATGAAGTGTTTGGACAGGAGTTGGGTGAATCACTGCAACTATTAAGTTGGTAACACAGTTGTTAAGTGCATTTGGCTTCCCCATTGACTCTGTTTGTCAGAAGGTCACAAAAGAAAATTACATGACCCCGTCATAAGTATGAGTTGGTTGCCAAGCATCTGAATTTTGATCGAGTGACCATGGGGATGCTGCAATGGTCATAAGAGTGGAAAATGGTCATAACTCACCTTTTTCAGTGCCGCTGTAACTTTGAATGGTCACCAGGGTGGATAAAAATCAATTTAAAAAAAAATAAATAAAAAAAATCAGATTTTAAAAATTTAAATCGGATTTTTTTTAATATTTATCAAATTTATTTTAATAAAATGCTTTTGGAGTAAAAAATCTATCTAAAGAGAGTTTTCTATTTAAGATACATTAATAATTTAGTTTATTCAGCATGAAATGGAGCTTAAGTTATGTAGCATGCGGCTGTCTATTCTGCAATATTGGGACTCTCGGTGAGTCAGCAGCGGGTCAGAGGCAGGGGTGTGTTCTACTTACCTTCCCTACCGGTTCGCATTGCGTCGGAAGTGCGTGTTTTGCGTCACAAGGTGGAAATGACCCTCTGCGCATGTGCAGAAGCCTCTGCGCATACGTACAAGGTTCTTTGCCAGCTGCTTTCAAGGAGTGGTGACCAGAGGACCGGTTCAGGGGTGTGGTCAGCTGGCCATCGCTACCGGTTTGGCGAGCGGGGGCAAATTTATGCCAGCAGTACGGGCGAACCGGTCCGAACCAGCAGCAATTCACACTGGTCAGAGGAAAAGTTGCTGCAGGACAGAGATGACAGTTGTTCTTTAAAAATTATGATTTAAATAGAGTTGATTTAAATAAAGCGTTTTTACTAGTGATTTAAAATCAGGGGACTCCAACCTTGGCAACTTTAAGACTTGTGGACTTCGACTCCCAGAATTCCTCAGCCAGCTTTGCTGAGGAATTCTGGGAGTTGAAGTCCACAAGTCTTAAAGTTGCCAAGGTTGGAGTCCCCTGATTTTAAATCACCAGTAAAAATGCTTTATTTAAATCAAATCCACCCTGACGGTCACTAAATGCTGTAAGCTGAGGATTACCTGTAGAGGTGATTTAGTAGATCCCTGCACTGACTAAAAGGTTGGTCTACATAAGGTCCCTTCAACATTCATTGTGTGAGACACTGTCCATCATCCTATGTTGATGAAAGAATCAGTACAGGTAGTCCTTGACCTATGACAACAACTGGGACCAAAATTTCCATTGCTGAACAAGTCAGTTGTTCAGTGAGTCATGCCTGATTTCAGGTCCTTTTTGTCAGAGTTAAGTGAATCACTGCCATTGTTAAGTGAAACTGCCTTCCCGCATTAACTTTTACTTTTTTGGGAGCCAGTTGGGAAGGTCGCAAATGATAATCACGCGATCCCAGGTCACTGCAATTGTTGTACCGGGACCCAAATTTTGATCTCATGGCCATGGGGAAGTGTGAGAACTGGTTGTAAGTCATTTTTGTTTAGTGCAGTTGTAATTCTGATCACTCAATGGTTTTAAGTCAAGGATTACCTGTCGAAGTATCAATTCTAAAGAACAGCATACACGTTTAAAATTGCATAGGATGCTTATGCAGTTCTCTCTCATTTTTTACAAAATTAGCCCGTTTTCTTGATTTCTTCCACATAGTAAACCAACAATTGGTCAGGTCAAATAACAACCTAGCTTAAATGTGATTGATGCATAGGTCAGTGGGTTGTATTAATTAATTAATTAATTTGGTTTAGTTTATATGCCGCCCAACTCTGCATGGACTCTGGGCGGCTCACAACCAGAAACCAACAAAAATCAAAATAAAAAATCTAAAACATCTAAAAACACGTTAAAATATATAATACTTATAAAATCCTTACAATCTCGCATCTTCTCTATGGGTTATTAGTTCCAGGCCTGCCAGAAAAGCCAGGTCTTAATGGCTTTTCGGAAGGCCAACAAGGTGGGGGTGGTACGGACCTCAGGCGGCAATTGGTTCCAGAGAGCTGGAGCAGCCACAGAGAAGACCCTTTCCCACGGGCCCGCCAGCCAACACTGTTTAGCTGACGGGACCCGGAGAAGCCCAACTCTGAGGGATCTTACTGGTCTCTGGGACGTGTGAGGTAGCAGACAGTCTCGGATAGTCTGGTCCTGAGCCATATAGGGCTTTAAAGGTCATAACCAACACCTTGAATTGTGTCCAACACAATTAACACAGCTACTCAATAACCCGTCTTTAAAACCAAACACCAATGAAAGGCTCACAACCGTTCTGGCAAAAGACGGACCTCAATTTCTTATTCTGGGTTTTTCCATTACTATTTTAAGCCTCTGCATCTGGACTTCAAGTCCCAGAATTCCCCATCCACCATGACTGGGAATCCTGGGACTTGAAATTTAGACAATCTTCAAGTTGCCATGGTTAAGAAATAGGATTGAAACAGGATTGAAGTCGTTTTCCAAATACATCTGTGTTTTTTGGCATGTTGCTTAAAGCAGTGTTTCCCAACCTTGGCAACTTGAAGATATCTGGACTTCAACTCCCAGAATTCCCCAGCCAGCGAATGCTGGCTGGGGAATTCTGGGAGTTGAAGTCCAGATATCTTCAAGTTGCCAAGGTTGGGAAACACTGGCTTAAAGGACAAGGTTGACTGGAACTAAAAACTTTAAAAAAATGCTAGTTTGAGCCAAATTACTGGGGAAGCTTCCATAGAGACTGTTGTCATCCATTTTTTATTGCAGCTTCTCATGTGGAATGGGAATAAGACTCGGGGAAGGCATCTGAAAAGTTGAATGCAGAAATTCCCAGTGCCAGATTTGACAGCCAGCAACAGATGGGAGTTATTTAGCTTAGCAGAAGATATGAGGAAGTATCATTCAAGCTTATGAAATTATATCTGGTAAATAAAGAATGGGCAAGTTTTTCTCTTGTCTTCCATACTACAACCAGAGACCCCTCAATGGAACTGACTAGCAAATTTAAAACTGAGGCAACTGAGCTGTAGTCCTCAACTTACAACCATTCATTTAGCAACCGTTCAAAATGACAACAGCACTGAAAAGTGACTTATGACTGGCTCTCATACTTACAACCATCACAGTACCTCCAGTCACGTGATCAAAATTCGGTTGCTTGGCAAATGGCATGTATTTATGATGGTTACAGCTTCCCAGGGTCATGTGACCATCATTTGTATTTGGACCACCAAAGTCAATGGCAAAAACCATATTTCTTTAACAATGGCAGCGATTCCCTTCACCATGAAGAGAGAGGTTGTAAAATTGGGCCCAACTCACTTAACTGCCTTACTTAGCAATGGAAATTGTCCCAATTGTGATCGTAAGCTGAGCATGCTACCTGTATGCTACCAAAAGTATGGCGTCAGCTGCTAACTTAGATGACTTCAAAAAGGGACTAGCCCAGCTGCTGTGGCCTAGAGGTGGAGCTCTAGGTTGTGAGTTTGATCCTAGGTACAGGCAGATGTAGGGTCTCCTGCTTGGGCAGGGGGTTGGACTAGATGACCTGCAAGGTCCCTTCCAACTCTGTTAATCTGACTAAATAAATGTCTAGAGCAGCGGCTCCCAACCTTTTGGGCACCAGGGACCGGTTCTGTGGAGAGAGGTTTTTTTCGTGGACCGGAGGGAGCGTGGTTTGCATCCCACGGATGGGGCTTCACTTGCTTACGCAGCCCAGTTTCTGGCATGCTGTGGACCGGGGGTTCGGGACTCCTGGCCTAGAGAACAGGAATATCAATAGCTACCAATAATGAGGTCTGGTTGCTTCTCCAAGCACAATAGTCTATATCTCTCGGCACCAAGTGCATGTGAACAAAAATGGAAAAAGGTCGCCTTGAACCTTCTTTACTTGTGGTCTTCCTAAATGTATCTCATGCGCCACCACACGAGAGAGAAATACTGCCTAGATTGGCTTAGGTGCCATCTCAGATTCTCTTCAAATATTTTAACTATCTTTCAGAACAAGGCAAAATGTTTAGATGTTTTTCATAACTACTCATTAATGTCCCTTTTCAGTAGCCATTTCTCTGACAAGCTGATGCTGAGAGACAGGCGGTTGCAATAGTTTCGGCTATTCCCAATGCAGAACTGATGGGATCACTCATTCTCTTCTAATGGATACATAGAGCTAAGAACCTGGAACACAAGTCCTTATTGTAAGTTACCTTCTGTCATATTTTACGACGAAGAACTGAAATCCAGCAACATCTGGAGAGCTACTAGTTTTTAAACAGGTATTTTTTTAAAAAATCAAATTAAAGAAAATAGTACCTCTCCAATTTCATTTTGGAAGGCCATCTACAGAAGCAGGGAATTTACAAGCTGGGAACTGTGGCTCTCCAACATTGCTGAATTAAAGCACTTGGCTTCCCTAATTGGCCCTGCTGGTGGGTTTCTGGGAACTTTCATTCATCATGCTGCTGTTTTCACTTAAGATACCATATCGTGCTAAAAACCTCTGGGAAATCTAACTTTCCTTTGACCTTTTTTTCAGCAGCTAACCTCCCACACCTCCCCAAACATTAACGTTAAGTTAAAAGATACTCAGAATTAACTTAGAAACAAATAACTTGGAATGATGGGCGTGTGATTACAAGATTATAAGTGACTAAACCCTGTGAGTAACCAACGCAAAGTAGCCATGAATGCCACCCCCCACCAGCAAACCCTGTATCCTCCAGATCAATTGGGACTATTAATGCCAAAATTCCTAGTCTACCAGAATTTCAATACAAGCTGGAAAAAACCTGCCCAAAAAACAACTCCCTGTTCCTCAGACACGCACCAGAGGGCACTCACAACACACATTTTGGGGATCAGCTGCCTCAAAGGAGTCAGAGCCCAAAGTGAACCCCACCCATCCCCAAAAAACAGGCAAGACGTGTTTTTTTTTTCATCTCCTGCACAGGATTTTACTGCACTGTGGAATGTGATGATATATCAAGGGAGGGAGAGAGAAAAAAAGAGAGAGAAGGGACATAAGAATCCTTCTTTTCAAAACAAGAAATGAGCAGGAGCCAATATTAACATAAATATGGTAAGGGAGAATAAGGAAATGCTGCCATGAGAAGAGGAAAGAGAAGGAAGCCTGTCTGGGCAAAGTTCAGTCCAAAGTCTATGGCAAATCCCAGGGACTGAGATCTGTGGCTAGCTGGGGAGGAGCCGCTCTAGGCTCTCCAACCACTCCACCTCTGAGATCCTGTCACTTAAAAAAAAATCCCATAAAGGAAGGGTATCCAGAGTTCAAAGGCACAAGACTAGCGATGCCCCGCCCCCTTTCAGACCCCGATTGTTTCTTCCCTTTGTAGCACAGGAAGTCCTAAGTAGCAATTCTAGGCTGCGTCCATATGCTGTTGCACCCAGCTTGGGAGGGCCATGAAAAGGCTTCCCCGAGCATCCTTGTTTTCCCTTCCCTCCAACTCCAAGTTCCTGTCCAATGTGAGAGCGCGGGGAGGGGGGGGAGATAGGCCGCGAGGGGCACCGGGGCATTCTCCTCGAAGCGGCAGTTCGCAGGTTACACTTCGGGGTGGAAGCGGAAAGGCGCGGGGGTTTCCCACGCGTCTCCTCGGTTCGCTACGCCTCCCCAGCTCGGAGAGAGCGCCTGCCGAGGACGGGGGTGCCTCCCTCTGGCAGGTCATCGAGGCGCGTCGGCGGAGGGCCTCGGGTCCCCGAGTGGCGAGCGCACTCCTTTCCCTGCCGAGGGGCCCTTCAGTAGGCCGGGACCTGGTGGGGCTGCTGCTGCTGCTGCTGCGGTAGGAGCTGGCAGCCGCTGTTGACATGGCTGAGCACTTTCTGCTTGAGCTGCGCCACCTGCTCCCGGAGGAGGTTGGCCGTCGAGGCCAGTTCGGTGTTCTGGTTCTTGAGGCTCTTGACTTTTTCTTCCAGGCGGGAGATGCGCTCCAGCTTCCGCCGCCGACACTTGGAGGCCGCGATGCGGTTGCGCAGCCGCTTGCGCTCTGCCTTGATGCGCTCCTGCGTGTCCATGTCGATGGGAGACAGGGGAGGGCTGTCGCCGAAGCTCGCCACCTCCGGCACGATCTGAGGCTCGTCCTTGAGCGACGGGGGAGGCTGCAGCCGAGGGTGCGCCTGGTAAGCCCCCTCGGATGAAAAGGCGGCCGCGCCGGAGAACGTGCTCAGGTTGGCGTACACCGGAGGCTCGACGGGCGGCGGCTGCTGCTGCTGGTGCTGCTGGGTCAGGCTGGCTGTTGGCGGCAACTCCCCGACGACCGGGCCCGCGTTCCCCAGCTGGTTCTGGTTGTGCAGGTCCTCCAAGGCTTTCACAAAGCCGGCAGCAAATTCCTGCTCGTCGGGGGCGCCTCCGCCGCCGCCTTTGGGAAAGTGGAACTGGGTGCCGCCGCTGGTCGGCGTCGTAGTCACCAAGCCGTTCGACTGGATGATCAGGCGCTCCAGCTCCGGCGAGGCCAATTTCAGAAGGCCCAGATCCGGGGAAGTCAGAAGCGTCTGGTTTTCCCCTGGCGGCGGCTGTTGCTGCTGCACGGAAGGGGCGGCATGGCCCGAGGGCGCCTTCAGGCCAGACACCACCTGATCGCTCAGGGCCAAGGCCAAGCCGTCTTTTTTCATCATGGTGCCGTCGAAAAAAGGCTGCTGCTGGAAGTTGCTGCTTCGAGAGGAAGGCGCTGTCGTCGAGGCTGCCAGAGCGATCAACACATCGTCATGGTAGAAAGGTATTTCCATCCTCTTCCCCCCCGCAAGGCCGCGGAGGGGAGGTAGCCACCTATGGTCTCCGCAGCGGAGCGCTCGGGAATGTGGTACGGGGGAGGGCCCCCAGTTGCGCGCCCGACGTCAGAGGAGGAGCGTCAGGCTTCTTCCCGGACAGCGCTTTGTTAGACGACGACGCCACCGAGAACCGAACCTCGCCACCTTCTTCCCCGCGCGCGTTCAAGACGCTCGCCTTCCTCGGGGAGGTCACTTTATACCTTCCGCCGGCCCGATGAGCTCACCGTACCCGCCTCCCATTGGTTGCAGATGACGTCTGGGGTAGCTGTTTTGCATGGAGGGCGGGGCCTATGTGGAACTGCGTCCAGCCGCCGCCGCCGCCGCCGCCTCCTCCTTCTCCTCCCCCCCCCTCTTTTTTTCTCCGTCTCTCCTGGCAGGCCCCGTCTCCGAGGCGACCGGCTCCGTAAACTGCATACAACAGCGCGCGGCCTCTTGGGCTGATGTCATCGTGAGGCCGGCCACGCACGCGGCGCTTGCTTCGAGGTGGGGAAGGGGGTGGAGCTCGTGCGATGCTTCTGCTCCTCGGCCCCGTTGGAAAGTGAATTTTGCAAGCTCGGTGCAGATCGGCTTTCTTGCAGCTGCAGCGCGAACGGAGGAAGAAAGGGGAAAGGGGGAAAAAAAGGTTCCCTAGCCGGAGAGGCTTGCAAACCGAAACTCATAACCGCAAGAAACAGAAAAGAGTAACCGCCGAAAGTATAGTCTCTTTCTCGCTCTCTCCCTTGGGGTGTTTGAACTGCTAACGTTTATTCATATCACGAGTGCTGATTCTCTCCTTTTTTGCGGATGAGGCTGTTTTTTTTTTTGCCCTTATAACTCCTGATTACGGTTTTCAGATCAGTATGATTCAGTTTCCTTGAGTAGTTGAATTTTGTTACAGGGAGTCTTTGACTTGGGGCCATTGGTTTAGTGATGTTCAAAGTTAAGATGGCTGAAAAAATTGATTTATGACCGGTCCTCACACTTACGACTGTCGCAGTAAGGGAACATGCATTCAAGTTCCGCCTTGGCGCAAGAAAGCAGGCCAGTCTCTCTCTCTCTCTCAGCCCAACTCACCTCACAGGGTGGTGGTTGTGGGGGAAACAGGAGGAGGAAGGTGTGTTGGATATGTTTGCCACTTTGAGTTATTTGAGTTAGACAGATTTTAAATAAACACAAAATGTATGTCACCCAAAGTTCATTTGGATCGGTGTGGCTTATACATATTAATTATTTCATGAGACCCTAAGACAGGAGTCCTCAAACTTGGCAACTTTAAGACTTGTGGACTTCAATTCCCAGAATTCTCCAGCCAGCTATGCTGGCTGGAGAATTCTGGGAGTTGAAGTCCACAAGTCTTAAAGTTGCCAAGTTTGAAGACCTCTGCCTAAGAAGATAGATTGGTGCTCCACGGCATGCCATAAATTGGGCAGTATTAGTACACCGACACCATTATTCCCACCACAATTTTCCATGAATGGTGCTTTTTGGTTTAACCATTTATTTTTATCCCACCTTTTATTATTTTTATAAATAATTCAAGGCTATGAACACCCCCAATACTTCTTCCTCTTATTTTCTCCACAGCGACAACCCTGGTAATTCCTAGCCAACATGTTGAGAAGGGCAGAAGGGGAAAGGTTGCTGTACGGCCTTAACCCACATCCATTCTTGGTGCCCTTTGACCTGTAACATCCTTCCTCTGTTGCTCCAGATATTCCCCCTCCGCCCTTGTTATTTTGTTTCACAAATTTATATTTAGCATTTCTCCAGTCAGTATGCTCCAGGCTACTCACAGTGAAATTTTTATTATGGTCCCTGACCCGAATTGCAAACAAACATTAAAAATAAAATCAAAGTACAAACAAAACAAGATAAAATATTGGTGGGGGGGGGGTTCATTGGTGGATGACCAAAGTGTCTCTAATTTTACAGGATTACGACCAAAATTAGGATTGGAACTTTTGTTGTTTTGGCTTTCTTGGCCAAGATGGAACTTGAACTCATGTTCTCTTACTTTCTAGCCTGGTGCCTTAACTACTAGACCAGTGATGGCGAACCTTTTTTGGTTCGCGTGCCAAAAGGGTGTGTGCGCGCGCTAGCGCACGCGCACGTGCCCACACCCATTCCCTCCCCCCCCATGCATGGGCACACACACCGCGCTGCCCCATGCGCATGGGCACAACCCCCCCTGCCCCGCGCATGCGCACAGGCCTCACTGAAGCCTGGGATGGTGAAAAACGGCCCAATGGGAAAACCAGAAGTTCGGAAAAATGGACTTCCGGTTTGCCCATTGGGCCGTTTTTTGCACTCCGGGTCTTCGGGAAGCTTCCCTGAAGCCTCTGGAGGGCGAAACGGCCTTCCCCAAGGCCGAAAATCAGCTGGCCAGTGCGCGCATGCATGCTGGAGCTGATATAGGGAAACGCCTCGCATGCCCTCCAATATGGTTCCGCGTGCCACCTGTGGCACCCGTGCCATAGGTTCGCCATCACTGCACTAGACCAAACACAATGTTGCAATATTCAATAAAACAACTACATAAGTAATAAAAATCGGGCATTATTGGAGGGAGGCTCGGAAATGAACAGTGCAATTATGAACTCCATTTTGAATTTTTTGATATCCCTAACACTTGGCTACTAGGGGTGGTCATCAAAACCAAATTAAGAGTCAAAAGTTCACTGGAATTCTCATTTAAATTGGTTCGTGAAAAGTGTCTGGTGCTCCCTGTGCTTTTGCGGGTACCGAAGCATGAATGTCCCATGAACTTCTGGAGTAAGAGATGTCTATATTTTTAGCTCTTGAAGGTCACTAGGATTCATCAGTACAGCAGATCCCAAGACAAGTGTCCCCAATCCTTTAGGGTCACATTGGGAATTTTGAAAACCCGGTGACAAAATGGCTGACAGTTTGCTCGTTCACACAATGGTTCTCTCGGTGCCCATTGAATGTTAGGTAATCTGGATTACAATAACCTAAACATCTACTCGATGGCAGGTGAAAGCACCTAGCGGCTGCTTAGTCTTATTTATTAGATTTTTATCCTGCCTTTATAAATTTTATAAGTAACTCAAGCCAGCAAACATACTTATTATTCCTTCCTTCTATTTTCCTCACAACAACTCTGTGAGGTAGGCTGGGCAGAGAGAGATTGATTGTTCTATAATCACCTAAAATGGACTAGAACTCACTCTCTTGGTTTCTAACAGATTAACAGAGTCGGAAGGGACCTTGCAGGTCATCTAGTCCAACCCCCTGCCCAAGCAGGAGACCCTTACATCTGCCGCTACCTAGGATCGAACTCACAACCTCCTGATTGTGAGGCAAGAGCTTTACCTCTAGGCCAGCACCTTAACCACTAGACTAAACTAGCTATCTTTTTAGCCCTTCTTTTTTCTTGGCAAAGAAGACTGTTTCTAACAAAGCACCTGCCATTTTCTTAGAATGCACATGGTGCCCAGAAACATCCTTAAAAATAACATAATCTCTTGTGGCTGGGACTGTGCTTTGTGGCAAGCCATTTGTTAGATTAAAAGAATTTTAAATTAATGCAGAAGTAAAACTAGGAAAATATCAAAAATTCTCCTCAGTGCAGTTAAATATTCCACATTTTCAGCCTATACTCCTCTCAGGCTAGCTAACGATAAGTATAAAAATTTAATGTTGAGTCAGATGTATGGTAAACTAAGAAGGGAAAGTTGAAAACCAATCACAGAAACTGGAGGAGTCAATTTTCCCCACCCCTGAAGGGCCAGCAGTATAGAGGGAGGGGTTCCCTTGGGAAGACTTGAATGGTGGGGGGTGGGGGGTGGAGGCGAGGTTTAACCCATAGCAGATGTGAGGATTTGGCCAAGATCCCATTTTTTTTTGCAATTTGAGTCAAAGCTGTCAGCCCTTCTGTGCTATGAATTCATTAGGCAAAAGCACAGAAAGGAAAACAGTGCTGGTACAATTAGTTCCGTATGATGGAGAAAGAAGCTCACTCCTTCTCGGGGGTAGAGGGAAAAATGGCTTCTGCTGGATTTTAGCCTATGGATTAATGATGGGAATCGTCCCACTTTGCCTGGTGTACAAGGCATTGGCTCCCAGTTCTGCTCTGAGTAAATATATGGGGCCTGAGGGGTTAATAGAGTTGCCCAATGTCAGGCTGCTTATTTCTTTTCCTAGAACTACAGGTCTTGTGGGGAGTTGTAGAAAACACTGCCTACAAACTTTAGAACTGTCCTCAAAGGAAGATGTGAATCACTCGCACACAACTGCAGCAGAGATACAGAATTTAAAATGCCATTTGTCTGAAGAGTTAAGTGCCCTGAAGTCCAAAGACATTCATGGATCAACTTGGAATTGGAATTCATCTTCCCTGCATTGGAGAAAACCTGCCAGTTTTGTTGGCAGGTTTGGGGAGGTGTGGAATGTTTCCTGAGCATTGTGGTTTATAACATTTTGCATGGCTCACAGTGACCATTAATGGCCATTTTCAAAACAATGGAATTTAGATCACTTAATTCACAGAAAACTCAAAGCAGAAAACAAGGTATACTTTCCCTTACAGTGCATCATTCATTAATGGAATTCAGTTCTACAAGATATGTTGAGGACTACCAGCTCAGGTAACCTAACAGAGTATTGGATTAATGGAGAGCTCTGCTTTTGGTCTTTCCAAGAAGGATTGGCCTCGATAGAATTGGAACCATGAGGCTAAAATGAATAGCAGGTACCTCAAATTCTTATAAATTGTGACAAGAACTACCCATATTCCTTCCCTATAACTATCACAGCATGTGTGTAGTGTAGATACTACTTCTGAGATTTAAAATGCAGGTAAATTGGTATAGAGCAGGGGTAGGCAAAGTTGGCTCTTCTATGACTCGTGGACTTCAACTCCCAGACTTTCTGAGCCAATCATGCTAGCTCAGGAATTCTGGGAGTTGAAGTCCTTGAGTCATAGAAGAGCCAACTTTGCCTACCCCTGGTATAGAGGAAGCAGATACCCCTCAATTCTTTTTATACATATAACCCTAATTCTGTACAGTATCTCTTACCATCTTCCTTTGTTCTAATTTTGTTGAAGACTCAGAAATGACATTTTGGCAAGTAGGAAGAAATGGTAAAACTTTTTTTGTTGGGTGAGAATTATATAGCAATAGCACTTAGACTTATATACCGCTTCATAGTGCTTTACAGCCCTCTCTAAGTGGTTTACAGAGTCAGCATATTGCCCCCAACAATCTGGGTCCTCATTTTACCAACCTCAGAAGGATGGAAGGCTGAGTCAACCTTGAGCCGGTGAGATTTGAACAGCTGAACTAGCAGTTCATAGCAGTTCATATCTTATAGAGGCGATTTAGATCTTTTCTTGGAATTCAGACAGTTAGAAATAAAGCTGAGATTAAAAGTCTAATAGAAATATTTATTTCGGTACAAAAACAATAAATCCTGAATAATTACATCTTTGCTAAGAAAACGTGACCGTTCCGGTCAAGAGCCAAGTCAAAAGTGATTAATGGTGGATCAGGAATGTGGACATGCGTACAAGATCATATCACCTGTTCTGCTTGTATTGGAATATACCATAATATTAGAATAGGGGTGCATCACCCTGCATAGATATACAACTGACAATATTCACACCGTGACATTTTTCTTCTCTCTAGGATCACAAACATTGTCACACTGTCCCATATCTAAACTGCATTCAGGTTTAAAAGTAACTCCAAAGGTTTCCTAGAGCGTGCTTCATATTAAATCAAGAAATTTGCTAAGTTTCAGTCTGGCCTTGTCATCTGAGTAAGTCAGGACTGCCAGGTTAATCAGCAGATGGTTGTTGGAAAGCAGAATATTGATACAATGGGGTAGGCACTCTTAGTAGATGAAAGCTTTACTAAATTGGATGAAAGCTGGAGAGAGACACGATGCAAAATGGGCACATGTTCACTGCTTTATTTGAAAAAAATATTTTTGCTGTTTAAATTAATTTACACTGTAGGTTTAACATGTTTCTCACTTCAAAGGACATTAAGAATGTTCACCATCTTGAGTTATTTATATAAAGTGGAATAAAAACCTAATAAATTAATAAAATAGCAAGACCCAATGCGACTGAAACTTAGTGGTGTGGTTTAAAGGGGAACTAGGGCTGTAAAGAGAAACCTCAGAACAGGTGGTTACTTGCTGCTGATTCCAGAAGATCAGGTTGCTAGTTAAAAAAAAAATTTTTTTTTTCACAGAATTGGCCTTGGTCTTACTCAGCTCATCATAATCCTTCCAACACATTATTTGGATGTGCTTGATAGAGTTGGTTTTTGTATTCTTGAGGACTAGAGACTTCATTTTTAAATGAAAGCTGGAATTTCCTGCCTTTAAATAGGCATCCAATTAAACACAGATCTAGGAATATTTTCAAAGACACAGTCCTTTATTTTAAAGGCAACCAAGTCAAATGGTTTCTGGCAACTTCTGTTTTTTGGTGTGGAATTCCACAAACTGGGAAGACCGTTCTTCAAATTGCCTTAATTTGCCAGTAGACAAGGACAGAAATGACCTTTGTAGGCCCATTTGATGCTAACTCTTCTTTTCTGGGCCATCTGCTGCTCCCCTTGGCTCCAGGAGATGCCTGGCTAAGACAAAGAAAAGCCAGAAGTACACAGAGAGGTGGCATTTGATAGATTGTGTGTGTGTGGGGGGGGGGGGAGGCCTTAAAGCAGCTGCCCCATATGGAACTGATTAGAAGATATCCTGGACTGATTGGTTTTGTCCAGAGACAAAGAGGAGCAGTCTCTAGCACAGGAGTCTCCAAACTCAGTCACTTTAAGACTTGTGGACTTCAACTCCCAGAATTCCCCAGCCAGCTTTGCTGGCTGGGAAATTCTGGGAGTTGAAGTCCAAAAGTTTTAAAGTGGCCAAGTTTGGAGACCCCTGCTCTAGCACCATGGACAGTCTTGCTGAGAAAAGAATTGATAGGATTACTTATCTTGGAAGAAATCAGGGTGTGCATCCAGAAAATATATATTTCTGTTTGGGGAATTTTGGGTGTCTTTTTGAATATTTCTTTCAAACCAACCAAAATCTGGAGAGAGAACCAATAAAATACAGCATGCTGAATATTATATTCTGCCCTGTTCACCGTGTAGGTCAGTTTCACTATAATGTTTCTGGAGGATCTGGTTAGATGTGAAATTATGTTGTATAATTAGGTGGCATTTGGAGAACCTCTGGTTTCAGGAAATTCATTCTCCCCCCCCCTATCCACCCACCGCCAGGAGATTTTGTATTTCCCCCAAACTCAGACCACATGTTCATTTCAATGGTAATCTCTTCCTCCTCCTACACAGGAACAGCGGCAATGAGGTCTGGGTACAAGCACGTGTTTGGGTGAGCAAGAGCATAAATGCCCTGAGAGATCACCACTTGCTTGGCAGGCACAAGTTCCCATGCTCAAAACTTGGTTAAAAGCGTCTCATGTGGAAGATGGGAAGTTCTGCCTCCATACATGGCTGAGCAATCTCTGCTAGTCAGAACAAACAGTTCTGGACAAGACAAACTAGTGGTTGGATTTGCAATGAAATAGTTTCATGTGCACGCATACTGTTGCAGGAATCTTACTGGCTAATGATAGATGCAGGGCATTTTTTTTAAAAAAAAAAGGCAATCGGTTTCCTTTAGATGTGCTAAAGGTGTGGGAAGAGCAAGGGTGGGTTCCTCCTGGTTCGGACCGGATCGCCCGAACCAGTAGCAACCCACTGGTGACGTCACAGATCCGATTCAGTCGGTGCGGGTCCGTGGGTACCGCCATCTTTTTTTTGAAAATTTTTGCGAATTTTTCCGTGTTTGGATGGCTTATCCTCTTCCACTGCTTGAAAAAGGGCCCTCCCGCCTGCCCCCTGGTTAATACTGACTTTTATTTCTTCGCCCGAAGCACAGCTGATCAGCTCCTCAGCTGTGTTTCGGGCTGATTCCTGCTACTGAGCATGCGCGGAAGCCAAATTGCACGAGGGGATGCATGTGCGAGCAGAGCAAGCGCTCACGCACAAAACATCGTGATAAGAACCAGTGGCGAAGGTAAGTGGAACCCACCCCTGAGGAAGAGTGTAAGGGGGCATCTACATGTAAAATTGTGGTTAGGAGTGGACATTTGTGTCTTGTTTTCTGTTGGCTTAGCACATTACAGTGATACCTTGGTACTCAACTGCTTTGAAACTCATTGAATCTGGTCCTCAATGCATATTAATGTGAAAAATTTATCCTGGTACTCATCATTTGTTTGGTACTCAATGCACAAAAGCTAGAACTTGTCGGTGTTGGCTACCTTGTGACTCACTATTATTTCTTATGGGGAAAATTTGTTTGGTACTCATCTTTTTTGGGTACTCATTTTGCCAATTAACCAATTAACAATGAATACTAAAGCATCACTGTATATGAATCAATGCATTCTAACTAGTAAATCAGAGTTTATGGCGTGCAGTGTTTGTCAGCCTTGGCTACTTTGTGATATGTAGACTCTTATGATAAGAGCCGAGGTGGCGCAGCAGTTAGAGTGCAGTACTGCAGGCTACTTTAGCTGACTGTGATCAGCAGTTCAGCTGTTCAAATCTCAAGGTAAATAAATAAATAAATAATAAATAATAAATAATAAATAAATAAATAAATAAATAAATAAATAAATAAATAAATAAATAAATAAATAAATAAATAAATAAATAAATAAATAAATAAATAAATAGACGTCAATAATTCCCAGAATTTCAAGGCTGGCTGAAGAATTCTGTGAGTTGAAGTCCACATCTCTTAAAGTTGCTCAGATAAGAAACATTGGTTTGGTATCTTCTAAGAAGCAAAGCCCTTGTGGATTATTTAATACACCACAGTTTAAAAAAAAACCTTGGGTTACTGTGCTGCTTCAATTGACTGCTGAAAGAAGGGAGGGCATAGAGTTGTTTGTGGAAGCCACAGTGCTTCTCACTGCCCTTCCTTGGCTCCTGAATAACCCCCCCCCCCCATCCATCAGTTTAGGTTGCCAAGTCACAGGCCTGTTAAAGGGCAAGACCAATCATGTCGCCTTTTATTGCCATTCACTTATAGCCATCTGTGAATGGACTGATGCCAAGTTCCAGACTTTCTTTTCACTGTGCGATCTTCCGGTTTTTAACAGGCACCAATCCAAGTTAGCGTAGGTCTCTGTAGGCATTGGTGCTTCACATTTTGTCTGTTCTGCAGCCATGAAAGCTGCCAGAGCCCAGCCAAAGACAACCAACTTCCTAAATTGTAATTTTAGCAGCTTAAAAAATAATGATTTGTGCAATGAAAAGAACTAAATGGAAAGCAAAGCCATCTGTGGCAGTAGCAATGTTTTTCACTGCTTTGAGTGGACATCGCTAGCTCGGCCTGATGGGTGGAGGGCACTGCTCTTCCCTCCCCCATTAAGGTCAGGTTCCAGCAGGGGCCTCTTTGCAAAAGGATCCTGCCCCTGATTCATTTTAACTCTTTGCCAGCTAAAACCCCTGCTCTGGTGCAGGAGAAAATTAAGCACAGCACATCTTTTGGTCGGGGGGGGGGGGCAGATATCTGCATAGTATGTTTACCCATACTCTGGTCAGCACGAAACAAAAAAGATGTTGAAACACTGGAAAATGTGCAAAGAAGAGCAACAAAGTTGATAAAGCGTCTGGAGGCTAAAACTGTATGTTGAACAGTTGAGGGACCTAGGTATGTTTAGTCTATGGAAGAGAAGGATTAATGGGGACATGATAGTTGTCTTTCAATACTTGAGGGGCCATCACAAAGAAGAGGGGATTGTCTAGGGCAGCGGTTCTCAACCTGGGGGTCGCGACCCCTTTGGGGGTCGAACGACCCTTTCACAGGGGTCGGGAGACTTCGCCCGGATGCCATTTGGGTTCTTTTACCCTCTGCGCATATGCAGAACGCTTTGCGCATGCACAGAACGCTTTGCGCATGCGCAGAGGCTAAAAGAACCCAAATGGCGGGGGCGGGGTCGCGGCAGCGGGCGAGGCAGCGAGGTGGGTCACGGTGGGGGCATGGGGCCGGGGCGCGGGATTAGGAAGGTTGAGAACCACTGGTCTAGGAGGGCACCTGAGGGTAGGACAAAAAGTAATGGGTAGAAGCTTGTCAAGGAGAGATACAACCTAGAAGAGCAAGGAGAAATTTTCTCACAGAACAATTAATCAATGGACTAGCTTGCCTCATCCTGGTTTACTCACCCAGTGGGTTTGTACAACAGACTACCATAAATGGATTGCACGTAGTGAGTTCAGTGTAATTGGCTTGTTGGCAGCTCATTGGCTGTGTTCACAAGACACCCTGAATCTCACACTGAATCATAAATGAACCTCATGGGCTGACTTTGCATGACAGATTAACTAGTTTGTGGCTTAGTTTATAGAAAGTGTGCTACAAATTAGCTAACCATATTTTAGCCCACAGTTTCCCAAACTTGTTAACAAAAGAATCAATTTGGTCAGGTGGTTAAGGCACCAGGCTAATAACCAGAAGGCTGTGAGTTCTAAAACTGTCTTAGGCATGAAAGCTAACTGTGACTTTGGCACACTCTCACTCAGCCCTACACAGGAAAATAGGAGGAGGGAGGGAGGGAGGAGTATTTTTTCCACCTTATCTATAAAAAAATAAACACAACAGGAGGGATAAAAATATTTTTTTTAAACCTACGGCAGGTGGACTTTTAACTCCCAGAATTCCCCAGCCAATTCTAGGATTTAAGTCCACATATCTTAAAGTTGCCAAGTTTGAGTTTAGCAATTAGAGCAAAAGCAACCATTTGTTTACGGTTGAACTGTGTTGTGCAAAGCCAGAACGTTGGGATAACTGTGTAAATCATAGTTTAGTTAACTACGAGAAAACATTATATGAACTTAACCTCAGCTATTGCAGGGCAGCAATGTAAACTACGGGGAGGACAGGGGGAAACCCAAGAGACCACAAGGAGGTCGGGAGTTAGCAACCTCAGTGGTACATTGTTCAATTACTATTAGACTAGCATTGTATTATTCATACTATTAGTAGTTACTCTAAAAAAAAAAAACCACCCCAACGCATGAGCATCCAAAGACGGCAACATGCAAGGAATCAAGACTGCTACAACTCCGGGCAAAACTTAAAAACTATCTGCTCCATTTTCTCCGTGTGATCCATGGATCCTGGAACAATTAAAAATATTCGCGGGGGCGGAAGAAGTTCGCACTGTGTCATCTCCCCCCCCCCGCCTTAACAGGTGTCCGAGACTTTAAAAGCAGAGCGCCGTGCAAGCAAGGCGGCTCTCTCGCTTCGTCAGGGGTGGATGGAGGATCCCCCGTAAATAAACAGAAGGCGGCCACGAAGAACGTCTTTCGCATCGCTGCTGATCCACACGGTGGGTCGGAAGCAAGTGGAAGCCTTTATTTACGCAAACCCAGCGGCTGCCAAAGAGCAGAGGACGTCGACAAACGGAAGGGCTCCGAGATGGACGATTACCACAGAAGGCCTCCCAGGAAGAGGTTAACGCTGCTTGGCGCGTCAGAGCCCGGGGAGGGGGAGGGGCGGCGGCGGCGGATGGGGGGGGAAAGAGCGTCACTAGTGACGTCAGAGCCCGGCACTGAATGGGGGGGAGAAGTGGCTCGCGCGCCACCCAACAGATGTGTTTTGCTGGCGCGCTTAAAAGAGGCAGGCTTGTGCCGCGCGTTGGAAGATGCGGCCTATGTATTTCCATTTTCTTTCCCTTGCCCACCCCTCCAGTTTCCATAATAACCCGATAAGGGAATGAGCAATAGTATATTTATTTAATTCATTCCTGCAGGGGTGGGTGGGTTTTTCAGCTCCAAGACGTGAGTGGCAGGCTGGCTGGCTGGCTTGCAGAGGCTCTTGCCGCAGTGCTTTTTTTTTTTTAAAATATCTCAATTTTTCAAAGGGCCCCGCGAGACCGCGGTTGTTTTGGCTGCAAAGCGGATTGAAAGAACGCAGCTGCAGACTCCTCTCCGGAAGTTGCCCTTTTCGGATTTGGAAAAAGGGCCCTGCATTTTTCCTGCAAGTCGGCCAGCGCTGTTTACGCGTCTGCACGACGACTCTGGACCAGCAACCAGCCAACCACGTTTCGGTCTCCCGTGTTTTGCAGGCTCAACCCACGCAGCTGTTTTATAATTCAGGGAGTAGTGCGGACCTAGAAAAAGGTCTCCTTGTTCCGGTAGTGGCCACCGTGCTGTGGGCCGTCCGCCCTTTGGAGCATCAACCCCCCTGAGGTCAGATTGGCCCCGACTTCACTGGCCTTCGGGAAGGCGTGTCTGTGGAGGTTCTCAGGCATCGGTCATGGTTGCCCCAAGGTGCTTTTTCAAGAGGCAACTGGACTTTCTGGTTTTTCTTTGAAGATGTTTCGCTTCTCATCCAAGAAGCTTCTTCAGCTCTGACTGGATGGTGGGGAATGGAAGGATTTATACTCCTTGCAGACAGCTGGTCATTTGCATTCTTTTAGAGAGTCGTGGAGGAGGTGATATATGCAGTATAATGGAGTGAGCCATGTGTAGATCTGTACATTGGGGGAACAAAACAACCACTTCATAAACCCATGGCACAACCTAGGAGAACAAACCCATCAGGACAAGATTCAGCAGTCCATCTGCATTTAAAAGACAAAGGCGCTCTTGAAGACAGCAAAGTCCACATTTTGAAGAGAGGGACTGCTGGTTTGAAAGAGGCCATCTATGCCAAAATTGAACAGCCCTCTCAACAGGGGGAGGGATACCAGGGGCGGGTTCCTAATCTTTTTACTACCACTCTGTGGGCATGGCTTATTTTGTGGGCATGGCTTGCCAGCCATGTGACTGGGTAGGTGTGGCTTGCCGGCCATGTGACCGGGTGGGCGTGGCTTCTCGGACTGCTGAAGGGAGGGGAACTGGGATAGATCCTGCTGCCCATTCCCCCTCCCCTTAGCAGCTCGAGAAGCCTCAAACGTGCGAAAATGCCTAGGATCATCACCGCACGTTTGTGGCTTCTCGGACTGCTGAAGGGAGGGGAATGGAGATAGCTCCTGATGCCCGTTTTTTCAGCGTCTCACGCGCTCCCTCAGCCATCCTCCCCTGCTTGGACTCACTGTGGGATAGGAAGGCAACGCATGCGCAGTTCCGACAGCTCGGCTTCTGGGCATGTGCAGAAGAATTTTTTTTTTAATGTAAAAAAATTTTTTTTAAAAAAAATGGTGGCGCCCAGACACCGGCAACCAATCGCACCGGTACTGTGATGTCACCAGCGGGCCGCTAGCAGTGTTATACAGTGGACCGCACTGGTAGGAACCCACCACTGAGGGATACAACAACATCAGTAGTCTACAACACAGTCTTTTCAACAGTTCCAAGAAGGCTCCACACCCATTTGCACTACTGAGGTGACCCTGAGGGCACAGATAAACCTCCAAGTACCCCAACAACCCTCTAAAAAGAATGCAAATGACCAGCCTATCTGCAAGGAATATAATCCCTTCCATTCCCAACCATCCAGAGCTGAAAAAGCTGCTTGGATGAAAAGCAGCTTTTTAAAAGGTTTTTTTTTTTAAAAAAACCAGAAAGTCCAGTTGCCTCTTGGTAAAAAAAACTTTTGGGACTTTTGGGAAGGAGCTTTGCCATCTGGCCTGGGAATCCAGCTGTATGGTATGGAGTCTTCAAAATGACTACAGGTAGTTCTTGACTTACAACAGTACATTTAATGACTGCTCAAAGTTACAATGGTACTGAAAAAAATGAATTATGACCATTTTTCACACAACCCTTGCAACATCCCCATGATTATGGGATCTGTAGTAATCATAGACACGGAGACATGGTTTCTTGAGCAAAGCAGTTTCGAGCTAGGAATACCTCCTCTCTGGGTGCTGTTCAGAGACCTGTTCTCTCTGGGTATGCTTGTTCAGATCTCTCTTGCCCAGAACTTGCGTTTATTCTTGCAGCCATTTTCTTTGTGCACACAAGTATAAAAGATTAACTATAGACAGATCATGTCAAGGTGTGATTGCTAACTAAATAGAAGAGTGTCTAATTAACTTTTACCATAGACAAATAGAAGAGTTTTAATTAACTTAGATAAACAGAAGCTGAGTAAATAATCATTTCCTTAAGCAGGACAGAGGGCTGAGTAAATAAGTAAGATGATCAGTCAATATCAACCAGAGACAGGCATTCCACATTCTTTGGCAGTTATTGATAATCAATCTACAGGATCAAAATTCAGGCGCTTGGCAACTGACTCATGACGGTTGCAGAGTCCTGGGATTATGTGATTACCTTTTGTGACCTGATAAAGTCTATGGAGAAGCCAGATTCACTTAATAACCCTGTTACTAGCTTAAGAACTGCAATGATTCACTTAACTACTGGCAACAAAGGTCTTAAAATGGGGCAAAATTCACTTAACAAATGTTTCACTTAGCAACAGAAAATTTGGGCTCAATTGTAAGTCAACCTGTGTACTATTAGTGAGATTGATCATACAGTCCTGCAGTTTATGTTGTTGGCTTTTGGTTTTTTTAATAATTTTTTTATAATTTATATTTTCTTGTGCCTATAAGCCACCATCATATATATGAGATGGGTGGCCATATAAATTAAAAGGGGACATGTTTGCTGTAACGTGTTCCTTCAGATACTGAAGGTACTTTTAGCAGTGTGTCAGTGTTACTCATTAGGAGAACGTTAAGTAGCTACAGGAAAACTTCAAAGACCAAAGTGAAACAGGATTGCTTTGAAAAGGCAGTTAGATAACTTTCTCAATCCTACAAAAGAGGTGCTGCTCTAAAGGAGCGAGTGAAACGTCCCGTGGTTCCCTGAGGGGAGATCTTCCCTTTTTGGCACCTCTGTAGAAAAAAAGATTGGATGGCTAAATTTCTTAAAAACTAGAACTGAAGCAGATTAATAAGAACAGTTCAGTTGCAATACTAGATGTGGACAGAAAGGCCTCAAGGCATGCTGCTGTTTGCAGTTCAGAGGTAGGTAACCTGAAATCCCCAAACTACACAAACTTGCAAAACCAAGTTTGCAGTTATTGATAATCAACCTACAGGATCAAAATTCAGGCGCTTGGCAACTGATTCATGATGGTTGCCATGCTGCTGTTTGCAGTTCAGAGGTAGGTAACCTGAAATCCCCAAACTACACAAACTTGCAAAACCAAAACCCTTGAAAATAGCAGGCAGTATTTCTGATAAATTCGAGGAAGGAGATACACAGAAATGAGCATAAGCCCTAAACGAGGCCTAGTACCTGCCAGATGAGCCACTTTTTGCTGAATTCATCCAGGCTGCTTAGCTTTGCTCAGTGCAGTGAACTAAAAACAAAGAGGTCTGGCATAATGCAGACCAGGGTTTATGACAAACGTGGTCCAGAGTTAAACTTATCCATTCTTTAAAGTATTACACCATTTTGCATGATGTACTGAATCATAAACTAAGCACATGGGCTGATTCATGCAACATGCAAATGAATGTTACATTGACCATGTAGCTCTGGAGATCCGACCTACCTAAATGTTAAATCTAGTGGACAACCATTTAAATATGAGCCAGCAGTGTGCAGCAGCTGCCAAAAAAGCCAACACGGTTCTAAGCTGCATTAACAGAGGGATAGAATCAAGATCACGTGAAGTGTTAATACCACTTTATAATGCCTTGGTAAGGCCACACTTGGAATACTGCATCCAGTTTTGGTCACCACGATGCAAAAAGGATGTTGAGACTCTAGAAAGAGTGCAGAGAAGAACAACAAAGATGATTAAGGGACTGGAGGCTAAAACATATGAAGAACGGTTGCAGGAACTAATTATGTCTAGTTTAATGAAAAGAAGGACCAGGGGAGACATGATAGCACTGTTCCAATATCTCAGGGGTTGCCACAAAGAAGAGGGAGTCAAATTATTCTCCAAAGCATCTGAGGATAGGACAAGAAGCAATGGGTGGAAACTAATAAAGGAGAGAAGGAGAGCTAAGGAGAAATTTCCTGACAGTCAGAACAATTAATCAGTGGAACAGCTTGCCTCCAGAAGTTGTGAATGCTCCAACACTGGAAGTTTTTAAGAAGATGTTGGATAACCATTTGTCTGAAGTAGTGTAGGGTTTCCTGCCTAAGCAGGTGGTTGGACTAGAAAACCTCCAAGGTCCCTTCCAATTCTGCTATTCTATTCTATTCTATTCTATTCTATTCTATTCTATTCTATTCTATTCTATTCTATTCTATTCTATTCTATTCTATTCTATTCTATTCTAAATGTGCAGTCACACACACACATAGACACAGTCTTTTTCTCCAGAAGAGGCCATATGGATGCTGCTGAGCTGCTGCTTTGAATCCCTGCTAGCCGGCAGGCGTGTTGCTGTGGGAAAAGGGTGGATGTGAGATCATATCTCAGCAGGCAGGCCAACCGGCGGGTGGGAGGCCTCAGCAGCTGGCTTTAATCCGAGGCAGCACACACCCAGAGTTAAAGCATGGAAAATCTATGGCGCCTGCTTGCTTTCCAAGGGAGATGGAAAACAGGCAGATGCCTGAGAAACAAGGCACCAGCTAACACAACTTTGTTTCACAGCTCCCTGGGGAATCGCATTAGTTGTGAATTCAGCAAGACTTGCATTGGGGAGTTGTTGAAAGAATATTTCCTCTATCCTAAAACAGCTTATTTCTAGGAGAATTTCTAAGGAATGGTGGGATTCTGACGTCTTGAGTCCCCAAACAGTGCTGTGAAAGGCAGGAGTGTTACTAGACTCCGGGAAGGCGGAGACAGCTTGTGCAGCTGTAATTTTTATCAGATATACTACTGACTTCTAGTCTCAGAATTGCTACAAGAGGAACAAGGATCTCGAATACAGAATGACTGGCTGGATTTGTGTGTTGAGCAAAGCCATGATGTGATTTTGGTTGACTTTTAATTAACTATTTTGATGTATTCGGCCACCCATCTCACATACATATCTCTGAGCAGGATCAAAATATACAGCATATAAAGTACACAGTCTTTGACTTACAGCCATTCGTTTGAAGTTACAACTGCACTAAAATGACTTACGATCAGCCCTCACATTATGGCCATCGCAGTATCCCCACATAATCATAATTTGGGCATTTGGAAGCTGGCATATATTTATGACAGTTGCAGAATCCCAGACAGCTTCCGATAAGCAAAGTCAATGGAGAAAGCTAGATTCACTTAACCGTGTGATTCACTTAATGACTGCAGTGATTCGCTTCCCAACCATGGCCAAAAGTCAAAATTTTACCATGACTTACTTAACAACCACCTTGCTTGGCAATGGAAATTTTGGTCCCAATTGTGGTCATCAGTCAAACACTACCTCTAATCCTTAAAATGCAGTGGCTGAACCCTTCTGCAAGAGCTGAAGTGGTGCAGTGGTTAAATGCTGCGACTGCAGGCTGACTGCTAGTTCAGCAGTTCAGCTGTTCAAATCTCACCAGGCTCAAGGTTGACTCAGCCTTCCATCCTTCTGAGGTGGGTAAAATGAGGACCCAGATTGTTGGGGGCAATATGCTGAACTCTGTAAACCGCTTAGAGAGGGCTGCAAAGCACTATGAAGCGGTATATAAGTCTTAAGTGCTATAAGTGCTATTCTTCAGTATAAGATCCCTGAAGTTGGAGTTTGTCATCTATAAGTTCCATAATCTCCCCAGTCTTTCCATAATGTAGTTTTGGACCTGTTACCGAACTACAATTCCCAGCGGCACCAATGAATGTAAGTCATGAAGGAGGATATGGAAATTTGTAATGAAACCTGAGAACCATCTAGTGGTTCTCAGGTTTCCAATCTTGCCTTAGAGAAAGGTTTCTCAACCTTGGCAACTTTAAGAAGTGTGGACTTCAACTCCCAGGATTCCCCAGCCAGCGCAAAGTTGAAGTCCACACACCCTTGAAGTTGCCAAGGTTGAGAAACATTACATTAGAGCAGAGGTCTTCAAACTTGGCAACTTTAAGACTTGTGGACTTCAACTCCCAGAATTCTCCAGCCAGCATAGATAGATAATAGATAGATAGATAGATTTGAGGTGGCGCAGCAGTTAGAGGCAGTACTGCAGGCCACTTTAGCTGACTGTGATCCGCAGGTCAGCGGTTCAAATCTCACCGGCTCAAGATTGACTCAGCCTTCCATCCTTCCGAGGTAGGTAAAATGAGGACCCAGATTGTTGGGAGCAATATAAATATACATTGCTTACTGGTGTAAACCGCATAGAGAGTGCTTGCACTGTGAGGCATTATATAAATCCCACAAAATAAATAAGTTGCCAAGTTTGGGGACCCCTGCATTAGAGGAACAATGGTTTAAAATGCTAATAAACAGGTAAAATACTACTGGCTGATATTTGTTTGCTTTATTATTTGTATGTTGCTGGTGGTTATGATCTATGTTGAGCAACCATGACAATTGACAGAAAAGTGTTAGGCAATAATTGTATTTTTTAAAAAAAAACATGATTTATGTCCCTTACTTGTGAAAATATTCTTGGGAAAAGAGAATCCTGTAGTCATATGTGGAAGATCCTTGCTCCGGCAATCCAGGCATGGGGATACAAATGTTAT
This sequence comes from Diadophis punctatus similis, assembly GCA_023053685.1. Lineage (NCBI taxonomy): Eukaryota > Metazoa > Chordata > Lepidosauria > Squamata > Dipsadidae > Diadophis > Diadophis punctatus. The sequence goes on from JALIGW010000001.1 coordinate 309,597,504, forward strand.
CTCAGCAGCCCTAATGAAGATGAGAAATTGTAAGGGATGCTCAGAATTATAGCTCAACATCTGAACAAAATGTTTTCTCTCCAGAATTGGACTGGACAAAGTGGTGCTCAGATTTGATTCCCTCATTTCGCATACCAATCAGAGATAAGAATTTCATTTATCTTAGGCACACCTTATATGCATCCTGCTTACTGCAGTTTGTTGAATAAGCCACAACTAACTCATAGCAAACCATAGTTTATAAATTCTTGGTAATATGTAAGGGTAGCCAGAGTGTGGCATAGTTTTAGTCCATGTTGATGGATTAGATCAGCGGTTCTCAACCTGGGGGTCGCGGCCTCTTTGGGGGTCGAACGACCCTTTCACAGGGGTTGGGAGACTTCGCCCCGACGCCACCATTTGGGTTCTTTTACCCTCTGTGCAAGCACAGAACGCTTTGCGCTTGTGCAAAGGGTAAAAGAACCCAAATGGCGGGGTGGGGGTTGTGGCGGGCGTGGCGGCGGGGTGGGTCGCGGTGGGGTGGCGGGGCACGGGTTGCAGCATTAGGAAGGTTGAGAACCACTGGATTAGATCAATGTTTTTCAATCTCAAAAGTTTAAAATGGGATTTCAGCTGCTAGCTGGGGAATTCTGGGAGTTGAAGTCCATCCATCTTAAAGTTGTTGAGGTTGAGAAACAAGTGGGTTAGTAGTCCCTTCCAACATATGATCCCAGGGTAGATATGTCAAAGTTTATTTGAAAGGGTGCTTGGAAAAATTAAAACATACTGGCAAGAGGTGTGTCATGATTATTCTAATTTGCAGAGGGAAACTGAGGTAAAAAAAACCCAGCCATAATCTCTTAACAGGTTGTGAAATTATCAAAATGATGGGTGGGACACATCTTTAAAAACCTGCAGATCTTTGCTCCAAAAGACAAATATCTTTCTCCCCATTTTTCCATTCCAGAGGGTTGGAGGTGAGGAGATGGGGATGGTGGGAAACAAATAGGTCCAACATAGTTCTATGCCAGTGATGGTGAACCTATGGCACGGGTGCCACAGGTGGCACGCGGAGCCATATCTGCCGGCACGCGAGCCGTTGCCCTAACTCAGCTCCGGTGCGCATGTGCGTGCCCGCCAGTTGATTTTTGGTTCGCGTGGAGGCTCTGGGAGGGCGATTTTGGCCTCCAGAGGGCCTCCAGGGTGGCAGGGGGGAGCGTTTTTGCCCTCCCCTAGCTCCAAGAAAGCCTCTGGAGCCTGGGGAGGGTGAAAAATGGGCCCACCGGGCCCACTGGAAGTCGGGAAATGGGGGAGTGGGGGGGTCACGCACGCATGTGCAGGAGGGTGGAGCAAGTGAGGGGCTTTGAATTATGGGTGTGGGCACGCACGCGCGTGCAATAGCGCGCACACGCCCTATTTCGGCACCCGAGGAAAAAAAGGTTCGCCATCACTGTTCTATGCCCTTTGGGGTATTTTTCCACATACAGATTCTATAGAGAATAAGGAATTACAGACACAGGCAAGACAGCCATTTAGGGCGAGGAAGTCCTAAGTCCTAAATGAAGCCTTCCCAGGCTCCACCCTTGTTCTGGGGAAAATACCAGCTACCCCATAATTAGTGAGCTAAGACAGGTTTTGTGGCTGGACAGACAGGTTCAGATTTTCCATGTGGTACAAAACAGTCCCCTACCCCGCCCCGCCCCCCACAAAATGTACCTGTACTGGTGTTTAGCTAGCAAAAAGAAGATACGGTACCATTTCCTTGCCTTCCCAACCTAAAAATGTCCCATTTGTGAGTCTTGTACTAATGGTGTGGCTAGAAAAAGACATTTATGACCTTACACAAAGTTTGAACAGATTATTTTTTTTAAAGGCAACCTCTAAAATGTATGTACCGCTTGTCAAGTTATCACTTTCCCAGATTTTCCTTTGCCCATGTGGCATTCTGTTCATGTTTTATGCTTGATATGGGACTGGGTAGCATCCTGCAGGAATCTTGCACTGTTAACGCAGCCCTTGTGTTTTTCATCAAGATTAAAGGGAAGGAACACGGGGAAGTTAGAAATGGAAAACGAGGCTGCTGAAACTCTGTAAAAAGTGTCATGAATATGCAGGGTAAATATATACCAAAACTTAATCAAGAAGCCTTTGTTATCTTTCATTTTAGATGTTTGTGATCCTTCTGCATTGTCAACCATCGGTTGGCGAGCTTTGTGGAAAGACAATACTAAGGTAGGTTGAACCAGAGGCCGCCATTAAACCTTTGTGACTTGTGGGGCACACCCACAGCTTGCCTTAGAGGTTTCGGGAGGGCCCCAATTGCTGTTGTAGGAATGTGAGCCTCCTTTTAATGTGGGATACCACCCCCATTAAGGTATTCAGATTCCAAATGGATGTGAGTGTTCCAGCCCAATGCACTGTATCCTGATACAAGTTTTCAAGGAGCCCCTCTCGATGGCAAATTCCCACCCAGCCTTGGGCCTCCTTTTGCACATGTTACACCAGCCCTCTCCCTCCCTCCCTCCCTCCCAGTGGGGGTGGTTAAGAAAGCTTCCAGGGCCTTTAATCTGTTGCAGGCCTCTCTCCTGGATTTCTGCCAGGGATGAAAGCAGTCGCAATGGGAGGGAGGGAAAGCCGGCCCTGCTTCAATCAGAATTCTAGTTTTAATTGCACAGGCACTTGGTAATTAAAACACAGGCGTTTCCAGCTCAACCCTCCCCCCCACTCTCAAAAAATTTGGCAATAATTGGCGGTGGTGTCTAAAGCAACCAGGTCTTGTTGAAGCCATCTTGGGATCAAGAACTGCCACGAGATGTGATGGTTTGGGGATCCAGAATTTTGTGGAGGGCTTTATACGCACAGATACAAAGTTCTAACATAATATTATCACAATACAGTACAGGTGGTCCTCAATTTATAACCATTCGCTTAGCAAACGGCAGTCAGATGGCAGTGAAAAAAATCACTGGCAACCAGTCCTTGCACTTATGACCATTGCCACATCCTCACAGTCGCATGATAAAAATTTGGGCACTTGGCAGTCAGCATGTATTTACAACGACACCAGCTTCCTGGTTCATTTGATTGTTGTTGTGACCTTCCCATCTGGCTTCTAACAAGCAATGTTAATTGGGGAAGTCGGATTTGTTTATTAACTGCAGTGATTCATTTAACCAACATAGCAAAAAAGTCATTAAAAAGGTCATTCCCCTCCTATTGGTACTATTATTATTCTGTTGCTTTGCAGCTTCTGCACCAGAGACAAGGTTCTAGTGGGTCTATTCATACTTGGCCAAATAATGAATGTTGTACCTCATGATTCTTGACAAATGTATCTTTTCTTTTATATACAATGAGAGCAAATGCACCAAAGACAAATTATTTGTGTGTCCAATCACACTTGGCCAATAAAGAATTCTATTCTATTCTATTCAGTATTCAATCCATAAAATCAGGCTTGCAAGTCATTTAACAATCTCCTTGTTTAGTAACGGAAATTCTGGTCCCAATTGTGGTCGTAAGTCAAGGACTACCTGTACAGCGGTTTGTAATTTGGAACTTTTAACACATGCAAAATAAATCTGGGTAATTAAGCCCATGATGAATATTTTTATTTTTAAAATGTATTTTGAAAAAGTTACCAAAAGGTAGCAAGTATTTCCAATTCACAATCGTCGTAATGTTCTTCTTCTTAAAAAGTTTCCTATTGGGCCATCAGAGCCAAATTCCATGCTTTCCTTACTGTATGTTATGGATGTTAGATTGCCATTCATGAATGTAATAACACAAAATATGCAACATTTTAAAGTTTGATTCAAAACCGATGAATAGTAAGGTTAAAACAAGAGCAAATGAACTAGGTAACCAATTCTTCGAAATTCTCTGAGTCAGAAAACATGAGAGCTAGAAACTTAGGTAATAGATTAAATATCTGCATTGCTTCTCCCAAAGACCTTTACACAGCACCTGACAGCATATATCAGGGCCACACCCACTGCCCTTTGGAATTAAAAGGGAATTTAAAAATGCTGCTTTTAAATTTCGGGGTAGGAAGTTGCAAAGAAAAACAACAGTTCAGAAATTAATATTTCCACGTTTCTTTTTAAAAAGATTTTCACCTCATCCTTCAGAATTTTCTAGATCAGTTTGTTTAACTAAAGCTCTACTGTATTTCATTCATTCATTGTTCCAGTAATATGCTGGTTTACCAGAATGTCTATTTTAAAGACACCACTACTGTGTGAAACTCCAAAGACAAACCTATGAATCTTTTTGCCTCGAAGCCAAAGGATGCCATGTCATATGCCTTTCAAACCTCCTCATCCCTTCAGTTCAGTACCAGCCCTAAAGGTTATTGGAACCTTGTACTTATAGTTGACATTTAGCCAACTACTGCACTATACTTAGCACTGGATATAAAAGAGCTGGGTGTGCTCTTAGTCATCCCTTTGATTTAAGATGCACACATTCAAGGGTAAGAGCACAACATGGATGGACTTACATGGGAAGGCTGCTCAAGAAATATAGCTCTTACGAGGGGTCATTAAGGTCACCCAGCTACCCGTGTTCCCCCGAAAATAAGTCCGGGTCTTATATTAATTTTTGCTCCAAGATGCATTAGGGCAGAGGTCTTCAAACTTGGCAACTTTTAAGACTTGTGGACTTCAACTCCCATAGCTAGCTGGAGAATTCTGGGAGTTGAAGTCCACAAGTCTTAAAAGTTGCCAAGTTTGGGGAACCCTGCATTAGGGCTTATTTTCCGGGAAATACGGCACTAAATACGGTCCGTCTGGCTATCTTAACTGGGGCTTATTTTGTGGGTAGGGCTTCTATTACGAGCACCCTGAAAAATCATGCTAAGGCTTATTTTCCGGTTGGTTCTTATTTTCAGGAAAACGCAGTATCTGACTGGCCCGGGGGTTGTCCATAAATCCTTCTGTTAAATCCAGTTTTTGGATTGGCAAGACAGAAATGTACTCTTGACCAGATCTCGCAACTTTTTCCTGGTGTAAATGCTTCTATCTTTACTCGAGTTGTTAAGAGCTCCGTTTTCCACATCACAATTTAGAAGCTGGGAAGAGTGTTGGCTTCACACCACTCCAGACGGATTGTCCTCCTTTGTTCAACCCACCTGGATGCTTCAGTTAAACTTAAAAATCTACTGACCAAACAAGGACAGTCCAATTTATGTTTTATTTTCAACATCTCTCTGCCAGAGAGACCATTTTACAGCTTTTTAGGACAAATCCTCTTCCTTGTGTTCCTTCCGGTATTCTTAATTTGTGCTGTACTGGCCCCCCAATGAGGGCAGGAGAAAAAAAAAGAGATTATTCTGCTGAATACTAGTACACGAAAGGAAATGGGTAGTCCTTGAATTATGACAATTGAGCCCAAGATATCTGTTGCCAAGTGAAACATTTGTTAAGTGAGTTTTGCCCCATTTCACGACTTCCTTGCCACAGTTGTTAAGTGAATCCCTCCAGTTATTAAAGTTAGTGACACAGTTGTTAAGTGAATCTGGCTTCCTCATTGACTTTGCTTGTCCGAAGGTTGCAAAAAGTGACCACGTGACCCCGGGACACTTCAACGGTCATAAATGAGTCAGTTGCCAAGCATCTGTGACCATGGGGATGCTGCAGTGGTGGTGTGAAAAACGATGTCACTTTTTTAGTGCTGTTGTAACTTTGAACGGTCACTAAACAAGCTGTTGTAAGTCCAGGGCTATCTGTACTCACTGCTGTCAACAAGATTTGGGAACATAGGAAAATAATCCAGCTCTACTCAACAGCCTCTTAAAGTCTCCATAGTTAAAACCCAAAAGTGCTTTTTTTCAAGAGCCACTCAACTGGACTTTCTGGTTTTTCTTTGAAGATGTTTTGCTTCTCATCCAAGAAGTTTCTTCAGCTCCTCTTGGATGAGAAGCGAAATGTCTTCAAAGAAAAGCCAGGAAGTCCAGTTGCCTCTTGAAAAAAAAACCTACCTTTGGGACAACCATGACCTGGATGAGACTGAGAATCTCTCTAGACATTTCTCCATAGCTAAAAAGCATTTTGCATTTCAGTTGCTGGAGTTTCAACAAAGGAAAAGACTTCTTACGAACTTGATACATCTGGCCTGACCAACGCTAAAGAAAAGGTGCTTGAAGTGGCCAAGCAAGGCTTCTTCCCAGGTGGAGAAGGCCTGGAAAACATCTGCTCGATTTAAGCGGGTGGCCTCTTTGTGTACGGCAGCATCCATCTGCTGCTTTTGTGGGCATCTCATCAAGACGGGCAAAGCGGCTGAGGCTGAGCAGGTGCCAAGTGCACGGGCAGAACCCTCTCTCCTGCTGTACTCCAGGATTCAAGGTGAGCTTTCTACGTGTGTTTTCAGACTGCAGTTTCCTTGGAGCACAGCCCGAAGGCTTTTTAGGCTGTGGTGGCTAACCACAATGCACCAGGAAAGGAAGAACATTAATAAAAATAAGAGGGAGGGAGGGAACGATTGAGACACGATTATTTTTAGTTACTTAACGCAGGCTTCAAAGTATTTGTACAGCTCCTCCTCTTGTGCAGCTATTCTAGACGCGGATCTGGGGAGGAGTGGGTGAGTCACCGCACAGCTGAGCCAGCACCAGGCCTGCAAAAGCAAGTCTGAAGAAAGTGCTCTTGGGGGAGGCACCTGACCTCCCCCCCCTCAAAAAAACAAAGGCCAACTGTCTGTTCACCAGAGTCATGGAAAGAGCAACGGAGAAGCTGCTGTTCCTGTTCCTTGAGGGTCATACCACGTGGTGCGGTTTGCTTACAGGAGAGACTGCATTGTGCCTGCGACCCCATTGTCTCGCACACAGAAACAATGCATTCCAGGTTGAGAAAACATTAAGAGGTGGTAGCATTTGAAATGTGGATTTACAGGCGGCGGTTACGTATAAGCTGGGTTGACAAAAATCAGAAATGAGGAGCAATGTTCCCTGTAACATCAGAAAATGGCACGCGGTAGTTAGAAAATGCCATGCGGCGTTCTCTTTTCATGTGTGCGGCCGCGCAGGTGCGCAGCCTCTGCCATTAGAACATGCCACGCGGGGCTGCACAGCTTAGAGCAGTGTTTCTCAACCTTGGCAGTTTGAAGATGTGTGGACTTCAACTCCCAGAATTCCACAGCCAGCAACGCTGGCTGGGGAATTCTGGGAGTTGAAGTCCACACATCTTCAAACTGCCAAGGTTGAGAAACACTGGCTTAGGGGGAACAGTGATGAGGAGGTGATAAGCCACCTGGGAAAGCAAAGGAAAATCATCAAAACCGTTAAAAAGCGAAAGTTAGAATATTTCAGACGTGATGCAACACCCCAAAAAATACGACATACTTCACTTAATCCTCCAGGGAAAGATTGAAGGCAAACGAGGTCCAGGCAGAAGAAGAACATCGTAGCTTCAAAATCTAAGGGACTGGTTTGGACAAAACTCAGCAGCATATTTTTATGCGGCTGCTGATAAAAATAGGATCGCCAACATCCGATGACGGATATGGCACAAGAAGAAGAAATGGTGGTAACACCAGATTCCGGCTGGGAAAGAATGATGTTTTCTGGAATCATTATTTGCATTTACCCTGCCAACCCCCACCCTAAAAATCATATACAGGTAAGTTAAGTCTCCAACTTACAAACCGAAATGGAACGGAATTTCCCTTGTAAGTCATGACGGTTGTAAGTAGAGACACTGACGTGACCAACCCATGTTTTAACGGGTTTTTTGCAATGGTTATTAAGCAAACCCATTTTCCGCAATGGGCGGTTTTTGCCAGAAACCAGAAGTACCATAAATGCTGGTTTCTGGCAAAAAAAAAAAATCAATCTTGGTAGTATGAACTTGAAGATGCTGCAAACAGCCATAAATGCAGGCTAGTTGTTGAGTGCCCAAAACGCAATCAAGTGACTGGTGCGGTGGGAGGTGGGAAGCAGCCATTGGAACTTCAAATCCGGGTAATTATTTTATTTATTTATTTTGTGAAATTTATATACCGCCTCACAGTGCAAGCACTCTCTTAGCGGTTTACACCAGTAAGCAATGTATATTTATATTGCCCCAACAATCTGGGTCCTCATTTTACCTACCTTGGAAGGATGGAAGGCTGAGTCAACCTTGAGCCGGTGAGATTTGAACCGCTGAACTGCTGATCACAGTCAGCTAAAGTGGCCTGCAGTACCTGCCTGATAAAAAAACCTTTAAAAAACTAATAAAAACCTTTGGGGTAGGGTCTGTTGTAACTTCAAATGATTGCTAAGTGACTGGCCATACTGTTGAGGATTACCTGTAATAACTTTCATAGCAAATAAGACTCCAAAATGACATGAATGCTATCCTTCCCATTTGTAAGAAAAGGTGCAGCCCCATTTTTCCTACTGAAGAAAAAGGAGGCCTCAAAAACAAGGACAACATTCACTTGGAATGTTCAAAGGTGGAAAGCAAAACGAGATCTGTCCCAAGAGGAAAAAAGATGCTACATACAAGAGAAGAAATCTGGCACAGGCCAAACAAAAGGGAGTTTGCCTATTCTGGAGTGTGATTGCTATACCTGGGGAACATTTTTACAGGGCCCCTCATTAACATTCCCACCCCCTTTTCTAAAACATACACACACAGTAACAGATAAAACTTTATTCCACCTGTAACAGACAGCAGGCCAAAAACGTGTAAAAATGTTTTTACCCAAAATAGTGTAGCTGCTTTTTTTTTTTAATCAGTATTGACTAATGGGTTGTGTTAAGTGCTGCTTCTGAAACGGTATTTTTGAAACTCTCACCTGAAATCCCATCTTCACCACCCCCTCTTCAGCTGAGGCACCTAATTCCATTTAGGACACTTCGAAGCATATTGTGTGTGGAACTTGTGAAATTTCACTTCCTGTGTGTGGATCACTAGCAAAGTTAAGTCAGAACGGATGGAGCCCAGCATCTGGAGCCAGACCTTTGAAGTAGAGCTTTTTCTAAATCTTGTCTTGGTTTAAGGCTCGTCATGGGTTACGGACCGTTCTCTTTTTGGGCTACAGAAAACCTGCCCCGTGTGGGCGAGGGAGGCCACATTTCAGTTGCTTAAAACAGAAATTCAGCACTGAAAATAGTCTCTGTAAGTCACTGATGGTATTATTTCTCAAACTGGGTGAAAAAGTAAACTTTTGAAAGATGAAGTTGTGAGAGAGGTAAGACTACCTCTTCAAAGTAGTCCAAATCTTTAAAAAAAAACAATCTCGCTGTGCAATAAAAAGTTGGCGAGGTAAGCTGTTTCATTGCTTTAATTCTCCCCAGCTAGGAGGAAAAACCAACATTCACTCCCCAGCTGCTAAATTCTGGGAACTTTGGCTACCAAGAACCCAGGATTGCAAAACTTCTGCACAACACAATCAATTTTTTGCTTGCTTAAATGCATTTCATGGTTTATCAATTAGAATGAAACTGCTCACACAAAAACTGCACATTATCTCTCCAATTTCAAAAATGTGAACTTGGCTAAGCTAGTCGTTTTACCATAGTAATCCCAAAAAGAGGGGAGTCAGTTGAGCACTCAGCATCGGTGTCCACTCAAACAGAAGCTAAAATGCATGTTTGAGTGGTAAAACACCTGTAAACCCTCATAAGAGGTCTAATATCCCAGTTATTCACATTTTTAAAAAAGTACAACTTTGTTTTGTTAAGGGGAGACAGCAAACCAGTATGTCCCAATGACATAGCATCTGGGCGCAGAGCACTCCCTGGCCACAGGTCAGCCTCTCACTGCTTTGCTGCTTGTCTCCCTGGCTTCTTTTCTTGCTGTCCTCGGCCACTCCCTGGGATTCCTCCTCGACCACGACCTCCAAACACCCCTGTAAACAGAAAGGGAAGGATTATCTCAAAGAGGGAGGGACTTGGAGGCAATGCCACCCACACACCACACACCATGATGAGCAACTACATATCAGCCAGAGCCCTCCGAGTCCAATCTCTGCCAGGTTTTTATGACCAGTATTGATCCACACTGTGTCAGGGTTCAGGTGCTTTGTTTAACAATTGGTTGCTGAATGAGCCGCTTAAATTTATTACATTTTTATCTCGACTTTAATTTATGAGTAACTCAAGGCAGTGGACATAAATATTCCTCCCTTCTCCTATTTTCCCCACAACAACCCTATAAGGTGGGATGGATGGATTGAAAGAGAGTGACTGGCCCAAAGTCATCCAGCCAACTTTCACGCCTGAGGCAGGACTAGAACTCGCCATCTCCTGGTTTCTAGGCCAGCACCTAGCATGCTCCATTATGTAAGAATCTTGTTGGACCTAACAATCCAGTAACTTGTTGCCAATAGGTGCCAGAAACATGCATCCAGGCTAACGTAACTCATAAACCACTGCCGCCTTCTACTTGCCCTCCAACTTTTGGTATTAAGAGAAAGAATGCTCAAGCAGGAGACCCTATACCCGTGATGGCGAACCTGTGGCACGCGTGCCACAGGTGGCACGTGGAGCCATATCTGAGGGCACGCGAGGCCTTGCCCTATCTCAGCTCCAGTGTGCTTGTGCACGCTGGCCAGCTGATCTTCACTCTTCCGGAGGGCGGGGAGAGGCTGCTTTCGCCCTCCCCAGGCTTCAGGAAAGCCTCCGGAGCCTGTGGATGGCGAAAAACGGGCCCAACGGGCCTACCGGAAGTTCAGAAATGAACTTCCGGTAGGCACATTCGACCGTTTTTCACACTCCCCAGGCTGCAGGAAAGCCTCCTGAAACCTGGGGAAGGCGAAAAACAGCCCAACGGGCCTACCAGAAGTTCAGAGGCTTCAGTGAGGCCTGTGCACATGCATGGGGGGGGGGGGAGAGCGCAGGGTGTGTGTGTTGTGCGCTCATGCACAGGGGGAGGGCATTGCATTATGGGTGTGTGCACATGCCCTTTTGGCACCCAAGCAAAAAAAGGTTCGCCATCACTGCCCTATACCATTCTGGACAAATGGCTGCCCAGTCTCTTCTTAAAAACCTCCAGTGATGGAGCACCCACAGCTTCTGGAAGTAAGCTATTCCACTGATTAACGAGAGCTTGAGCCAAATTATCAGTGCCATTGAGAGTTACTGCTCTTTTAATGTCCTAGGAAAATAACGTGATCTTCCAAATGCCTCCAGAGAAGACTTTTTGAGTTAAACTGCAAGGATACGAATGATTTATCTGTAAAACAGTTCTTGTGCCAATTATATGTAGCTAACAAAAAGGTAGGAATGTACTCTGTCTTGAAACTTGCAGCATATATAGGGGGAAAAATGACAACTGGAAGAACATTTGCTTTGCCCTCTCAGTCTCCTTTTTCAGAGGAAATACGGCCAAGCTGAGAGAGAAATAGGTACAGATGATTCAGGAGAAGGAGTAGATAGAGTGGTTTTCCTCTTCTTCAAATTATGATGATCTGATAAACTGCTGGCAAGATGAAAAGGAACTTCACACAGCATCTAATTTATGGAGTTCATGATTTTAGTATTTATGGAGATCTTCTGAGGAGTACTAACAGAACACTCCATCTCTATTGACAACTGCCCTAAATACTAAAGAGATGAAATGTAATATATTCCAGATGTAACATCAGCGGTTTACTGGAAAGCTGTATCCTACACTTTGCTACAAGAACTGAAGCAAGAGGGTATTAGCCAGGGGTGAAATTCAGCAGCTTCTGGAGAACCGGTAGTGGAAATTTTGAGGAGTTCGGAGAACCGGCAAACACCACCTCTGGCTGGCCCCAGAGTGGGGAGGGAATGGGGATTTGACAGTATCCTTCCCCTGGAGTGGGGTGGGAATGGAGATTTTGCAGTATCCTTCCCCTGGAGTGGGGTGGGAATGGAGATTTTGCAGTATCCTTCCCCTGGAGTGGGGTGGGAATGGGGATTTTGGAGTATCCTTCCCCCAGGAGTGGAGAGGGAATGGAGATTTTGCAGTATCCTTCCCCTGGAGTGGGGTGGGAATGGAGATTTTGCAATATCCTTCCCCCAGGAGTGAACAGAGAATGGGGATTTTGCAGTATCCTTCCCCTGCCACGGCCACAGAACTGGTAGGGAAAAATTTTGAATTTCACCCGATACTAACCTAATTCCTTACATTGGCCAGAGCCTGAATAGCTACAGAATTCACTTTACCATTCCTGCTACAGAGCTAAGCTCCTATTGAAACAGAGGTGAATGGGTAAGACTCATAGCATTGCTTAGTCAGGATTAATTTAGCCAGGATTTCCTAAATAAACCATGTTATGGCTTCAAACAAAAACCTAAAATCTAAAAGCAACACATTATGGCTTAGTGCAAAGTTGGAATGGGATCGTCCAGGAAGTTTTCAACCCCACTGCTCCAAGTGTTGAGATTTTAATGACCATGGAAAGCAGTTTCCAAACTTCTTCCAAAGGTTAAAAAGAGGACTTACCTCGCCCAGGGCCACCAATGCCACGGCCTTTCTGCTGCTTCTGTTGCTGCATCCCACCACGGCCTCTGCCTTTGGAGACCACCTCTTCTTTCACCATATCAATGATCTCATCAGGAATACGCAGGTATTTGATGGTGCTGCCACGGATGTAACATTCTGGCATCCTCCAGAATTTGTCTCCGTCCTTTCCAAGAAAATACACAAGAAAGAAGGATGCAGCATCAGACTTGTTTTCTCAGTAGCCTGGATTTTGAATGTTGAAGTGTATTTATTTATTCCTTATCATTTTACAAAACAATGGTCTGATTAAAAATTAGTATCATGGAAAGATACACCAAATATTTTTGAATAATAATAATAATAATAATAATAATAATAATAATAATAATAATAATAATAAATAATTATATTATATTTTATTATATAATATAAATAATATAATATAATAATAATCATCATCATCAACATCATCATCATCAATCATCATCATCATCATCAAAAAAGCACAACAAAGAATGTTCTTTCTGCGCCAACTCAGGAAACTCAAACTTCCCAAGGAGCTGCTGATACAGTTCTACAGAGGAATCATTGAGTCTGTCATCTGCACCTCTATAACTGTCTGGTTTGGTTCTGCAACCCAACAAGACAGACACAGACTTCAGAGGATAATCAGAACTTCAGAAAAAACAATTACTGCCAACCTGCCTTCCATTGAGGACCTGTATACTGCACGAGTCAAAAAGAGGGCCGTGAAAATATTTACTGACCCCTCGCATCCTGGACATAAATTGCTTCAACTCCTACCCTCAAAAGGTCGCTACAGAGCACTGCACACCAAGACAACTAGACACAAGAAGAGTTTTTCCCCGAATGCCATCACTCTGCTAAACCAATAATTCCCTCACCAATGTCGAACTATTCACTAGGCTGCATTACTATTACTATTAGTTTTTCTCATCGTTCCTATCACCCATCTCCTCCCAGTTATGACTGTAACTTGTTGCTTGTATCCTTACGATTTATATTAATATTGTTTCCTGATTGCTTATTTGAACCCTATGACAATCATTAAGTGTTGTACCTCATGATTCTTGACAAATGTATCTTTTCTTTTATGTACACTGAGAGCATATGCACCAAAGACAAATTCCTTGTGTGTCCAATCACACTTGGCCAATGAAGAATTCTATCTATCTATCTATTCTATCTTATGTCAGATGTATGTCAAAAGTTATTTTTGTCATATTAAAAATGAGTTTGACAGGGAGAATCCTCACTGCCTTCTCATTGTTTGTGACCCATTAATATTATGTTTTGTCTTTCTGAATCAAATATTGTTTTTCTCTCACACATTTCTTTCTGTCAAAAAGCAAAAGGTTTTTATTTTCCAAAAGGCTATCAAGGCCCAGTGAATTTGGTATCTGGAGGGAGAAGTCAGGCTGACAGCACCACCTAGTGGGCAACTAGCAAATATAAAATAAGGGGTCCTTGATGCGCTCTGAGATTGCTTGTTTTCTTGCAGACATTTCATTACCCAAACCAGGTAACATCATCAGTGCTAGTAAGGAGTGCTGTTTGCTGTGAGTTTATATTCTGTCTGTGTGGCTGTATATAGCCCAACCAAAGAATCTCTCAGACCACCCCCACCCACACAAAATATAAACTCACAGCAAACTGCACTCCTTACAAGCACTGATGATGTATGTTATCTGGTTTGGGTAATGAAACGTCTGTAAGAAAACAAGCAAGCTCAGAGCGCACCAAGGACCCCTCATTTCAACCCTGAGCTACAAATATTATCCTTTATTGGTACAAATATAAAATATTCAGAAACAGAACTAGGATCACCAAGACTTGAGTTACAGGTAGTACTTGACTAATGCTTTATTTGCTTAATGTCCAAAGTTAACATGACACTGAAAAAAATTGATGTAGAACTGGTCCTTGCACTTACTGCTGCCCTGGTGGCACATGACTGCATTTGTGACTTTCTGAACAAGCAAAATTGATGGGGAAAGTCAGGTTTGCTTACAACCATGTGATTAACTGCAGCAACAAAGGTCAAAGTTCAAGCAATTCCTAAAGCCTATATAATTGTTTTCTACACGGTCATTCTTCTGATTTCATTTCTGTCGTCCTACTGTGTATAAAATAAGCAGTCGTCATCCATAAGAGAAAAGCATAGGAGCTAGATGACCTACAAGGTCCCTTCCAACTCTGTTAATCTGTAATCTGTCCTTACCCTTGATGTACAGATAACTTCTCGAAGATTGATGTTCATCCAGTTGTCGCAGCTAACCAAGTGACCGTTGTACGTTTCACCATTTTTGAGTTCCACCAGCTGAAAAGGCAAAACAGGCAATATAACAAGATCACAGAGAGTACAGTAGTGTAATTCCACTAAGAAATAGTTCATTCTTGTAAAACAAAAACCTGTGTTCTTCCTCGCCCGTTGCTATTTCCTCCATACATACAAACATATCTAATAAGCTATTGCCTTTCAGAGGAAGGCACCAGAGCTATTAGATGGTAATATTTAACAAGCAAGTACTGGAGCGCATAACACCAGACATATCACTAGAAGGCAAAATCACAAAACTGCATCTCACTTATTTTGGCCATGCCATGCAGGGGAATTTACTGGAGAAAATAATTAGGTTTGGAAGAGTTAACGGCAAAAGGAAACCAGGCTGCCAAAGAACACACCATCAAAGCTGACACCAGCCAGAGCATAGAACTCCTCAAAGAAGTTAACGCAAGATTGGAAGATGTAGAGAGACTTGGCCCATAGAATTGCCAAAAGTCGGACAAGACTGACTGGATATCATCATCATCATTTAACACACACAAACCTTACATAATAAGTTTAACAAAATACTGTTAGCAAAAAAAAAACTTTTGTGAACTATTTTAGACTGTATTTGGAAACATCTGCCAACCTCCCCTCCCATAACTGGGAAGGATTCCAATTAATTTTTCTCTTGACAAATGCATTTTTTCCCCACCCAGTGAATTCAGTTTCAAAGGAGCATTTAATTAGAGAGGTGACTTCAGAACAACTTTTTTTGAATGTTCCAGTCCTGAAAACAAAATAGGCCACGTGTAGCAGGGTGCATTTTTCCCAAAAGGCAACTAGACTTTGTTTTTCCTTGAAGACGTTTCATTTCTCATCCAAGAAGCTTCTTCAGGAGACATTTAGGCCCCGTATACTATAATTTTAAGTGTTTTGACTGTTTCACATACTGCAATTGGATTTTTAAATAGCATTTTTTCAGCCTAGTTCTTGTCACTGCTTCAGAGTGGATGGGAACATCTGGAACTTGGGAGTGCTGGCACAAAATAGCACAGGGCCCAGTGAATATGAGGGACTAGATTCTGCAGCTGGAAAAATAGGGACCTGTATACATAGGACTATGCATCCCATTTAGTGGTTGTTAAAAGTTTGTGAATTCTTTGGAATTTCCAATATTTCTGCATAAATATACCCAAAACATGTGTTCTCCATATTGCCTGAAACTAAAGAGAACCCAATTAAACAAATGAGTCCAAAACATGACACTTGTCCATTTATTTATTGAGGAAAATAATCCAAAGCTACATATCGAAAATTCAAAAAGGTTCACAAACTTTTTAAGCACCACAGTAGATTAATGCACAACGACTGCGATAATGTTGGTTGGGTTTGGTGAATTTGAAGGTATAAATTTGAGAGATGCTTCGACAACTGTTAAAAATGCTCTTGAAAACGGATCTATTTTTGATAACTTCCTATATGCACTCCAGCATGGCAGCAACCTGATCTCTGGAGGGAGACTTTTCCAGGAAACTGGTACTGCCACTGAGAAGCAATGCCTCCTGCTTTATTTATGTTTTTCTCCAGATGGATCTAATAGAGATTCAAACCTTTATAGTCAGAGTACAACATGTGTACAATGAGATTGACTGAACCTCCCTTCGTGCACCACCCCAACACAATACAACTCACAGTGAAAGACAGAAAATCCCTAGCCCAGTGAATCAGTCCTACTAACAAACAAACACCCAGTCCTATTGCACCATGTGAACGTATTGCACATCGTGCCGGCTCTGCAAGTCAATCGTACTATGTTGTTTAAAGTTATTTTCCATTCAGGAGTCTGACAGCCCACGGATAAAAGCTGTTCTTCAGCCTGTTTGTGCAGCTGCCTATGCTTCTATATCTCCTTCTGGATGGTAGGAGAATAAAGAAGGGCTGACCAGGGTGTGAGTCGTCCCTGAGGATTTTCCTCACTCTTCTAAGGCAGCGAGCCCTAGCGATGTTGTCTAGTGGTATTCAGGGGACAGCCCACAATGTTTTGTGCTGTCCTCACCACCCTCTGTAAGGTCTTTCTATCCGCGGCTGTCAAGCCGGCACACCACACCGTAATGCAATGAGTGAGGACGCTTTCTATTGTGGACCGATAAAAGGAGGTCATCAGTTGTTGTTCCACTTTATTTTTTCGCAAGACCCTAAGGAAGTGGAGTTTCTGTTGGGCCTTTCTGGCGACCTGGGTTGTGTTGATTTTCCAGGTGAGAACTTTGCTGAAATAGACTCCCAGGAATTTAAAGGAGGAAATTCTCTCCACACAGCCCTCCTCGATGTAAAGTGGGGCAGGTTCCTCTCTCTTCTTCCGGAAGTCTAACACCATCTCCTCTCAGATTAGTTCAGATTGGAACAGGAAAATCTCTAAGTACACAAATGCCGACCCATGAAAATTTTTATAGTTCAAAACCAGCATTACCAGTGGCATTAACATTGCAAGCCATTCTGGGAATGGAACGGTGTATAAGTTATAATATACATACACCACTTAAATTAGCATACTACATGCTATCAAGCACAAATAAAAGACTTACACTTTGATCCTAATAACCAAGTCTGATAACTTACCATTGGGTGGTTCTGTGCCGTTTTCAGCAAGGATAGTGGAAGCTGTAATAGAGAAAGTTCAACAGCTTGAGAAACATACCCAGTGTATAATTAAGCTGCCAGAGCAATTTCATCTTGTTTTTTTACAATATTTTCTGTCCCTCTTGTCAGTAGACTGCCTCACAGAAGTTATTAATTACTTAATTACTTTATTATTGCCATTGTACATATATACACAGTATACCCATCCAACGAAATTCACACAACGCCCAAAGACAAGGCCCAACACACATAACAATCCCAAAAACACGCCCCCACCCGCCACAAATTCCCCATCCTGAACCACCCAAACATCCACACAACAGACCAAGTAATACTGTCCAACAGCTTACTGATGGTGACCCTTTAGTTCATTGTTAAGTGCAATTATAGCTCTGGGATAAAAAACTATTCAGAAAACGTGTGGTCCAAATTTTAATTGTTCTGTATCTTCTGCCAGAAGGCAACAGTCCAAAAAGATTGTAAGCAGGATGAGAAGAATGTTGTGCAACTTCCTAAAACAGCGAGATGCGAAGATATCATCCAGAGCTGGTAGCTGGAGCCCAATGATATTCTGGGCAGTTTTAATGATTCTCTGTAGAGCTTTTTTGTCCGCTGCAGAGCTGCTACCTAACCTGTGCTAAGAGCAGAAGTACTCCTCCTGCTCTTAACACAAGTAGAAACAGCATGTTTCATCCCCTCCTGATTTCAAGTTCCTAACATAAAAATTCATCTGGATCAAAAACCATCTTCTTATTGTAGTCTATTCCTGTTATGGTTCACAAAGCACCTCCAACAACAGCATCAACAGAATGCCTTGTTTTATTGTGTGTTCATGAGCAGCACATAGTTTTCAAATGGACTATCTCTGAAGATCAAGGTTTTCATGGCCAGCAACCACTGACAAACTCTTAAGAGTTTAATTGAGGTATTTTAAAATGGAAATAAGTTTCAACCAAGCCTTTCAGCTCTAACGTTTATGAAGAAAATATCCTTTCACCGCTTTCCTTTAAGCAGCTAGACCCGTGATGGCGAACCTATGGCACGTTTGCAGAGGTGTCATGCAGAGCCCTCTCTGTGGGCACGCGCACCGTCACCGGCTGCTCTTCATGCACGCCGGCCAGCTGGTCTTCACGGCCTGAAAACAGCCCACAAAATGGCCATTTCCCGGGCTATTTTGGGGGCTTTTATGGGCCGTTTTCAGGTAATTTGGGGGGGCTGGGCTTGGGCCGGTTTTCGGGCCGCTTTCATGCCATTTTTCACACCATTTTCAGGGCCGTTTTTGGCCCAAAAAACAGCCCTGAAAATGGCCTGAAAAATGGCCTGAAAACGGCCAAAAAGCAAGCATGTGCACACCGGCCAACTGGTCTTTGGGTTTCCGGCACGCACACATGCACGCACGTTCCAGTTTGGGCACTTGGTGCCGAAAAGGTTTGCCATCACTGAGCTAGACTAAAGAGTTCTCCATAAACCAGCAGATCATGCCTTTCACTGCCAAATTTGGTTAGCCATAATGGTATTAATCCAATAATCATTTTTATATTTTGAAAAGTAGGTCCACATAGTCTCAATTTCTAAAACGATATTGGAAGAAGTCAAATTAAGAACAATGGACCTACCAAAATTGTATTTAATCCCACATCAATAGTATTTCTTTGGCCAACAGACCAAAATTGCATTTAATCCCACATCATAAACAGATGACGATGTGAAGCTAAAGCAAGATGTATTTCCAGGAAAATCCTTCAATTAATTTATCTTCACAGTAAACCATAAAATAATCAAGAGTAATATTAGCAGGTTCTCTAAAGCAGTGTTTCTCAACCTTGGCAGTTTGAAGATGTGTGGACTTCAACTCCCAGAATTCCCCAGCCAGCGTTGCTGGCTGTGGAATTCTGGAAGTTGAAGTCCACACATCTTCAAACTGCCAAGGTTGAGAAACACTGCTCTAAAGTCTAACAAGACCTATGGTAACACTAATTTGAGATGCTTTGAACGTATCTCTAATATTCCTTTTTCCAGTGAAGGCTTTTATACCTATAAAAACCAGCACTATAAAAACAAACAGCTACAGGCCAAATTAAAACTTGTGAGAAATGTCTACAGCTTAATAACATTTCATTTTCCTGGTTCATACAAAAACTACTCTCTCACGAAGCAAGCTGCCTCCCCCCCCCCCAATTCTTTACCCTGGTTTAGTTCTACAATCCTAACACAGGCTCCAATTACACAACCCATGCTACTACTCAGTGAGTCTTACTCACGAAGTAAGAAACAGCATAGCCACATTTTACAAAGGGGCGATCCTAAATTCACGCCTGGAGAGCAAGCCTACTTAAGGGCAGTACAAAATTATTCTTAAAAGTAAATGGTGCTGGGATAAGTAGCCCCAATTTTCCTTAAGTAGCAGCGAGGCTCGTTAAGTTTAAGCCTTATTCTTAAACAGAAATAATTTTTTCCCTCCCTTAGCTCCCTTTTTCCCCATTCGCAAGTCTCACCATCCTTCTATCTCCGATGCCACAGGAACGTCAACTTCCACTTCCGCCTGCCGGACTTCCGCCCGCCTTAAGCCAAGACTTAGTTCTTATAGCCAATCAGCATACAGTGCCGGACGTCCAATGAGAAGCTTCCGTCCAGGCTCTTGAAATTGAATCCTAAAGGAGACTTACAGTATTTTATCACTACTGTAGCGCATGCCTCGGGAGAGGGAGGGAGGGAGGGAGGGAGGATAATACCCACAATGCAACGCAAGCCATAATTAGGAACTTGTTTCCATCTGACGGAGGAATGATCTGCGCTTGCGCGCCAGGGCTTACCCTATACATATGCAGTATCATTTTTTGTGTATGGAGTTTCTGTGTGTTCTTTTGCCTGTATTCAAGTAGAAAGTTTGTTTAACTTTAAATGGTGTAGGCAGGGTTTCCTGCCTAAGCAGGGGGTTGGACTAGAAGACCTCCAAGGTCCCTTCCAACTCTGTTATTCTATTCTGTTCTAAATAAAACTGTACTTTCTGCAGTCGTTTATAAATAATGTGCATGCAAAATATTTTGAAGTCGTTCTATACGTTATAGGATTTATAACATTACTTTGTAAGAATCGTACAGGTGAATACTTCTGAGTTTTTGCAACCCCTTTTCTATGACAGGAAAATAGTTACAGATTTGCTATGATGTCATTCAACAGTGTCTAGCATAATAAAATAAATATAGCAATAATGTAGCAGAAATAATGCATACAATATTGAAAACTTAAATTGAGAGAATTTATCCAAAATAACAACGATGCATTGTGCTGCTTTGGATCAGAGATCTAGCATTTTTTTAATTGATGTCTTAACATTTCACTATAACCTTGATCATCAAACTTTCTCTCTTAATATGGTTCATCCATATAATATCATTAATGCTCTTTATGATATTATTCTCCACGAATGCATCAAATCCCCCGTTTAAAGACTGTTGGGTTATCTGTTCAGTCCAATGCCATGAAAAGAAGAATGTCAGACTGCAAAAAATGTAACGGAAATGTATTTCTTAGATTTATATATATTTAAGACAGTTGCAAAAGTCAGTCAACTTTGGCTTATTCACAGAATCATAGAAATGAAAAGGGTCACTGAAGCTAGCTTTTAGTTCACTGCAGGAATCCAAAGGAAAGAATCCTTGACAGATGGCTGTCCAGCTGCTGCTTGGAAAAAAATAAGCGAAGAGACTTCAGTGAAACACTCTTTGTCTTGGTAAATGATTCTCCTCTCAACTGCATTCTCTATTAGGATATTTTTTCCAAATAATATTCAACCAAGAGCCATTTTGGCTGGTGAAATGCTCCCGGTTCGGGCGGGCCAGTCGGTCGTCATAGAGCTGATAGAGCCGATAGCGATCGCAGCACGAGGCTTCCCCCACCCGTTTCCCCCACCCTCCTGGACGCCGCCATTTGGGTTCTTTTACCCTCTGCGCATGCGCAAAGCGTTCTGCACATGCACAGAGGGCAAAATAACCCAAAACCCTGCGTCCAGGCAGGTGGGGGAAGCGGGTGGGGGAAGCCTGCACTGCGATCGCTATTGGCTCTATCAGCTCTATGACGACCGACCGGCCCGCCCGAACCGGGAGCATTTCACCCGTGCTTGGTGTAAAATGGTAAAGCACAAGCACAAGGGCACATCAGACAATGTTTTTTCAACCTTGGTAACTTTAATATGTGTGGACTTCAACCCCCAGAATTTCTCAGTCAGCATGGGAGCTGAAGTCCACACATCTTAAAAGTTGCTAAAGTAAGAATAACACTGCTGTAGATTCACTTTAAGCAGAAAGCCATTTGTGGACTTGGGACCAGTCACTCTCAGGAAAAAAAGCAATAGCAAACCAAGTCCAAACATATTGCCAAGGCTAGTCCCAGCAGTTAACAGGATTCAAGACTGACTCAAAGACACACGCATCACCCATTCAGCTGAAAAGTGCTTTCATGTACATTTAAGAGCACTTTTTTCTATGTAACACCCGTATACAATTATATCTCATCTCAGTCAACTTTTCAAAAAAAACCTAAAAGCCAATCATACATATGGCTTATTGTTTTGTGTGAGCTGAATCTCAGTGTTTAGTGGGAAATGAGTATGAGCCGAGGTGGCGCAGCAGTTATAGAGTGCAATACTGCAGGCTACTTTAGCTGACTGTGATCAGCAGTTCAGCGGTTCAAATCTCACAGGTTCAAGGTTGACTCAGCCTTCCATCCTTCCGAGGTAGGTAAAATGAGGACCCAGGTTGTTGGGGGCAATATAAATTATACATTGGTTAATGGTGTAAACCGCTTAGAGAGTGCTTGCACTTTGAGGCAGTATATAAGTCTCACAAATAAATAAATAAATAAATAAATAAATAAATAAATAAATAAATAAATAAATAAATAAATAAATAAATAAATAAATAACTTCATGATGGCTGGGTGAAAACCTTAACAACAGGTATTTTAATAAAGAAAACTTCTGTAGCTCTGTTTAGAAATTGCAGATCTTTACAACCCTGATTTAAGACATATGTATGCAAAAAGTTGTATTATCTGTATTATAGTAAGAACAAGGAATACAATATAATAAATATTCCATATGTTGTAGTGTAAGTGTAAGAAGAGCTGGATTCTAGTGCACTTTCACTTTCCCTGGGTGAAAGGGCCCCACTGATTCATCCCAGCATAATCCATTAGGCAGGTTTGTTGTTCTGGAGAAAATAAGAGGGGCTATTAAGTATACCTTACCATCTTGAGCTCCTAAATGAAAGTTTGTAAATAAACACATTTTACACAGTGCAAACACCTGAGAAGATCTTTGTCAGAGGTAAAAGGTACATACTGTATACAGATTAAATATCTGGCAGTTTTTCCTGGAAAAAGTAGTCAAGCACATTAATGGTATCTGGTAACTTTGCTTCAAAATCTTTTTCAGACCATACACTAATAGTAACAGGAAGGCAACCTTTGTTCTTGCTATGATATTGGCTGGGTTTCATTACATAGTTTAGTTGACTCAGCTGTTTATTACAAATACTGTAACTAAAATAAAGTACAGACAACTGTGACAAGTTTGATTTCTAGATTAACTGAATAATACAGCACATACTTTGTGTGCAAAAGGTCTACGTTATAAAGTTTGGTGGAGCTTAGAAAATATTTATCCAAAGCTTTAGAGAGGTGCTGCCACTCTAAGGGCAACAATAATGAATAATTGGACTGATATTTTAACTTGCTAAGAATATATATACAGCCTAGGCTGTAAAAAGACAACCAAGAACAATATGCTATTCATCTGGATTTTTGAAGCCTACATCTGATAGTCCCTGGGTAAGGCATTCCCATACAATTATTTTGTATGTATTTCTTTATATGCAGCATATAATAACAGCAACAATCCAGTGGTGAAATCAATTTTTTTACTACCGGTTCTGTGGGTGTGGCTTGGTAGGCGTGGTGTGGCTTGGTGGACGTGGCAGGGGAAGGATACTGCAAAATCCCCATTCCCTCTCCACTCTGGGGCCAGCCAGAGGTGGTATTTGCCAGTTCTCCGACCTACTCAAAATTTCCACTACCGCTTCTCCGAACTACTCAAAATTTCCGCTACAGGCTCTCCAAAACCTGTCAGAACCTGCTGGATTTCACCCCTGATACAATACCCTTAAAGAAATAAAAATGGTATTAGAGTAAAGGTTAATAGGATTAATGGGAGAGAACTACAACTCCCAGGGGACTTTGGTATAGAAGTCATGGCCATTAATCAGTGCAGTTTAGCATGGACGATGTGCTGATGGAGCAGAACCTCTTCTTTCCTTCTGTACAGGAGGAGATTGGGAAAGAACGGGCTTTGTGACTGCACTATTAAAAAGCAAGGGTGTAAGTATGCTGTGCCACTCTAGCCTTGCAAACATTCTTCCTCTATGGTTTTTCTTCCCTGCGCTGTGTCTCCGCCTCTTTCTGCCGCGAGTGGGTGGGGCTTGGGTGTGGTCACGCGATCTCCTCCAATGGGCGGGGTCTAGGCCCTGAGTGGGGCGGGTTTGCTGTTCACTCCTTCAGTCAGTCTCTTCAAGTTGGTCGGGCAGAAGAGAGCGAAGGAAGCAAAGCCATGGAGAAGACCCGGCGGCCCGTAGTGGTGACTGGTAAGGGCGGGGGGGCGGGAGGACAACAGGAAGGGGGGGCTGTGAGGAGTGGGACCATTCCAAAGGGGGAGGGAAGTGAGGGTTGAGCTTCGTCTTCCCCCCGCATTAAGTAACCCCCCAAAATAGTTCCCCTTTTCTTTTGGTCCCAGCATGAACATTAAAACCTGACATTCTTTTTGCTGGTTAGGGGAGATGTATAATGTAAAACACGCCCCATCGAGTAATTTGTTCCTCCTTCATTATTCCTCAATAAACTTTATCTTTTAAGCATATAACAGAGTGAATCGTCCTTTTTTTAAAAAAAAAATTAAACTCTGGTCTGTGGTGTTTTCCACTTGAAGTGTGTCTTTTCCCCCTTCCGTCCTGAATGTTCCGTTCTCCGGAGTATTGATATTCCGGATTAACTGGATCGAGTAATGCAATCCTCCTTAAAAACGGTCCTGTTTGATTTATCCGCGAATGTATCCAACCCATGACTTGCTCCCCGTGTTCCTCTTTCAGTGCCTGTCTCTCCCGTAAATCTTTTATTCTCTTTTAATTTTTCTTAGCCTTGCTAACTCGCCTCTTGTAATAATGCCCCCAGAGGCTGTTGCCAACTAGTGGGAAGCTTTTTGTCATGTTTGTTTATACTTTTCTTATCCATAATTCTTCATCTGTTTTCTACCAAAACTTGAGTTTATTGGAAATGAATGTTTGGGGGGGCGGATGAGCAAGGAGAGGCTCCTTAGCAGTGGTTGGTGAAGGGAGAGGAGAATAGTAGTAGTAGAAGGGATCCCTCTCTGTGTAAGATACACATAAAATGTGTGAGGATCTTTTGGTGCTAGTTCTCACTGCACAACCTCGGGTGTGACTTGTTTAGAACAAGGTTAGGGGTTATTCTGATATAGAAAGTGTGTTGTTGCCACCATTTCAAGGTGGTGCTACTTGTTGGTAATATGGTAGATATTGTCTGTCCGTCCCGTCTCCCCCCCCCTGTCCCCCGTTTTAAGGGGGAAATATCTGATTGTTCTCCTGGGAGAAAAATCCCATGAAATGTGAATATGGTTCTCTGTGTGGACATTTGTCTGTGGGATCTGCATATTGGTTTTGTGTGACAGCCCTTCCCCTTCCATCCCTCTCTGCTGTTGGGATACCTTCCTTCTGTTCCCAAAAGACAAGTCTGATGGCAGCTGGTAAATCTGAAGTCATTCAAGAGGTCTTGAAGTCATTCCCCCCCCCCCTCGTGTGATTCCCTCCGGGTCCTGAGCTCCTAAATCAGTGTAGCCCCCGAACCACACCCTGGCAACAGTAGGATTGCTTTCAAAGGAAGAGTATCTGCTTGAAGCTTGCTCAGAGCACTGCAGTGGTTATTTGAAACAGCAAGTTGGGCTGGAGAGGAGGGGCGAGATGAAGTTGCGGGAATGAGAGGCCCATCTCTGAAAGGCTTGCGGGGCACAAAAGGGGGTTTCTGTTAGTGGTGAGGCTAACATAAGAACAGTCTTTTGACTGGGGGACTGACGGACGCAGCTCCACCTGCCCTGCCCCATCAGTGGCTGGAGTTGTGGCAGTAGGGAGGCGCCCTTGGGATTTACTGATACGGCCTTAATTGGAACTGAAAGAGTCCAGTGAACTCTTGGCAGGGGTGCCAGGCGATGATGTCCCCTTGCAGAGGCTGAAATGGGAGCTTTCTGGTAAGCCGCAGTTCATGCTCCGTGGTGTGAAGTAGCCACACACCTGTGGAATATAGAATACAAAGCAGTTTTTTTCAGACCCGTTGCGTCCTTGTCAGGATAAAATCTTCAAATAGTCTGACTGGTACCTATGTCTTTGGCATGCTCCGATGCACCAACTCATGCCAAGTGCCCTGAATAACATGTGCGTGTCCGTGTAGCTCCTTTCAGGATCAAGCTAATCCCATAAAAATCTGGCAGTGGGAGCAGCTGGTTTCCTGCTAATTAGCCTTGGCGGCTTCTAGTGAGAGGGTGCCCGAAGGGATTCCAAAATACTCTATTGAATTCTTATCTGATAGCAACAGCATTTGGTTAAGCAAGAAAGAAGGGAGTACAAAGGAGCCTTCTGCCTGGGGGGTGAGGGAAGCAAGTGGGGGGGGGGCTTCTCTTCATTTCTTGGTGCCTTGGCTATGTAGCCGGCACCTGTAGAATGTCCAGTTCCCTGGAATTACAGATAACCTTTACAACTTTATATTTTCAAAAAGAGGAAAGATTCTCAGAACATACTTTTTTAGAGAATTAAAAACTTTGATATCAGAACAGATGTACTACCGTAGTTTATCCTTAATTGGTTTTCTCTGGTGAGTACAATCAGGCGCAGAAACCTTGATGAAAACCCTTTTTTTCTTCCCGACAACAAAGAATATGGAGAATTATATATAGTGGGCACGCTGGCAAAATACTGCCTTTTGGAAAATGTCTTTGAGGGATTGGCATATATTGATGGATGTGACTGGGTCAAATGATAAGTCTGACTGAGTTCACATGTTGCACTAAATGGAATTAGTTTAACCATGGTATAATCAATGAACCACAATAGGTTTAATTTACACCACATGTTGAGCCATAAATAGTGCTTTACAAAACGCAGCGGCTGAGTTCACACAACGGCAGCAAAATGATTCAAACCACATTGCAATATAGTATGTGCAACCCTTTTTCTCTAAATGTGCCTTGCTTTTGTCTTGAAATCTGATGTTAGAAATCTTGTTTTTAATCATTAAAATGGATACAATCCAGATCAATTGCTTCTGGAATTATACAGTGCTAGTTTCCATATATCATTGGGACATGAAGAACTTACTGATTTTTCTGTGTTTTTGTGTAATAGTTTGTAATGATACAAACAACTATTTAGAAATAAGGCTTTGTGTCTTACTTGAATATTTATACCTGACTTAGAAACCCTGTTCAGCTATGATGGATAAAAATTCTGCTGTAGGCAATCAAGAGTCTTGTGTGGAAAAGTTAGGAAAAGTTTTTTTAAAATATTTAGGCATTTTTGAATGCCTGTGCATTATTTTCTGGTAGGCTATTTTTTTCCCCTTGATCCTTCCATCTGGTCCTCTAGGAGCAATGGGGCAGCCATTCAAGCATAATAATGTAGTCCTCAGCTTATAACCACAATTGCTATCAAAATTTCTGTTGCTAAGCAAGGCAGCTGTTCAGTGAGTTGTGTCCCATTTTACAACCTTTTGCCAGTTGATGATCAGTGAATCACTGCAGTTGTTAAGTAAATCTGGCTTCCCCCCATTGATTCTGCTTGTCAGCAGCTGTCTGGGAAGATGACAAATGGCAATCACATGACCTTGGGTCAGTGCAACTGTCATAAATACATGCCAGTTGCCAAGCACCAGAATTTTGATCACATGACCATGGGGATGCTGCAGCCGTCGTAAGTTTGAAAACTGGTCCCAAAGTCATTTTTTTCAGCGATGTCGCAAATTCGAACAGTGACTAAATGAATGGTTGTAAGTCGAAGACTGCCTCGTTGAAAAAAAGTGACATCTCACATGTCTCGAACATTTTTACCTTTACTCAGGGTAGAACATCCACAAATTCCAGTTATGGCTTGCTGGTTAACAAAGTTATTCATTAAAAAGCCAAAGCATGCCATTCTTGCTTTGAGTTTCAGATACTGTATATATTCTTTTGGAAATCTGCTTTTCCCCGAGAAAGTGCTTAGTGTGTAAAACCCGATATGGAAGACTTCACACCAAATAGATTTAAGGAAAGATTTTGTTTTCCTTTGACAAACTGCTGAGCAACAAATTCTCTGGGAAGTTAGAAATAGTTAATACAGAAGGGCACGCTAGATATTTAAACTGGATTTATACGCAGTGTTTGCTAACCATTGCTGAATTAACTAAAACATAAGCCCTGTCTTATAAACTGTGACGACAAACTGAATTATGGCTTAGTGCAACGGAAACCTTGTCACTCTATACCTCAGTTTTACATAGTGTGAAAAGCTTTGAAGCTGAAATAGACTGACTTCTTACAAATGCTGCCACTTTCTTGGGCTAGGAGTGTGTTTGATCTAATTATATTTATATTTATTAAATTTATATGCCACCCCTCTCACTGTCCAAGGCGGAAGACAGTGGGGAGATCAAAGCAAGAAAGATGGGAAGCCAATGAATGTGAGCAAGAGGATTCACCTATGATATATGTGCAATACTTTGGAATAAAATCCCATGGTCATTAGTGTATTTACTTCTGAGTAAGCATTCATAAGAGTGTGCAGAATGGATAACTGATCCAGCACGATATAAAGGTATATTTATGCTTATGTGAAAAGTTATGCGGTGGACAATACATTTTAATTTTATATTGCTCTTCCTCCTGAAGACGTACAATATAAAGAAGTACAATATAAAACAACGCTGTACAGTATATTTGACTTTAAAGAACCACAACTTTTTTTTAAAAGATAATGGACTCTTCGGGTTGTGGAAGAAGAAAAAACTAGTTTGGATCTTTGGGGGGGAAATGTAATAAACATTCAAAAATATTTTTCATTCCATATCAGGTGACTCTGAACCATGATGTATAAGGAGATGTGTGAGATCACAGCAAACTTATTGATCTAATAAAGGAGAATATTGTAGTTCAGGGTTGGAATGAGCACTGATGATGTTACCTAGGTTGGGTAATGAAACTTTTGCAAGAAAACAACCAAGTTCAGAGAGCATCAAAGACCCCTCAAACTATGGATCTGTTTGAGCCAAATCTGTATATACTGTCTGGTTAGCAGATCTCCACGATTCAATTAGAGAAAAATTGTTCTCCTTGAGATATGTAAAGTCCTTTCCTTCTTGGAAGTATCAGGCATTGATGCTTATATATTTCCTTATTTGTAGAAATTCCCAAGATAGTTAGACCTATGCCTCTCTTCTTAAGTTTCATTGAACAAAGTATCCATTATTTTCTAAGTACTGCAAGCATGCCCACTTGCCCGGGATCAGGGTTGGATATGGGTAAGTAGGTTTAAGAACAGCACAGATCATGGTTTTCTGACTAAATTGATTAACCTGGAAAAGACATCTGCCTGTGAAATTAATTGGACTAATAAGCCTCTGTGCATGTGCACCTGTATAATCTGAATTCCATCACGTTCTTGGCAAATCTCTGTAGCAGGTTCTAACTAACTTGCTATCAATTACATTTCAAACAGAGTAATGGAGAAAAGATCTATTCCCCCCCCAAACTTTTAAAATGGGTGTCTTTAGAGAAACTCATGGGCCAAGGAACCCTGTGCATGTCACACCTAGTTTGCCTGTCGTAGTAAGCTGTGATTTGCTTAATTATAATAAAATCCAATTGTATGTATGAATTTAGTGACCAAGTTCACACAACACAAGCCAAAAGCAAATTAACAATCCCTTGCACTACCGTGTTTCCGCAAAAATAAGACATCCCCCTGAAAATAAGCCCTCCTCCGAAAATAAACCCTTCCCCCAAAATAAGCCCCCCCTGAAAATAAGACCTTCCCGAAAATATTTAAACGCATGCGCAGCCAGTCCCCACCATTTCCTCCTGTTAGGGTTAGGGAGACAGAGCTGGAAATCAGGTAAGACGGCAAGAGGAGACCCATTTTGCTCCACGTGCCTCAAAATAATAAGACCTCCCCCAAAATAAGGTCAAGTGCTTATTTCAGGGTTCAAAAAAATATAAGACAGGGTCTTATTTTCAGGAAAACACGGTAGTATAGTACGGGAACTCAGTGAGAATTTCATGGTGGTGACAAAGATGCAGGAAACTCGTCTTCAAATCCTTACAGAAAATTCATTAGGTGCCTTTTCGTTTTTTAACCTCCTTTAAAGTGTAGTTTGGAAGTAGGAAGAGAGAACCAATCCTGGTGAGAGAAGGAATGTACAATGACCTACG
The DNA here is from genome assembly GCA_023053685.1 of Diadophis punctatus similis. NCBI lineage: Eukaryota > Metazoa > Chordata > Lepidosauria > Squamata > Dipsadidae > Diadophis > Diadophis punctatus. Next base: position 309,627,325 of record JALIGW010000001.1, read on the forward strand.
ATAATTACATGCTGTATTTTGATGTACGTGATCTATAACATGGCCAATTTAGGCTGCTCGTTCGTGCCTTAAAAAATGCCATAATGGTAAAAAGAAATATTTTTCTGTGATTTCAGGGTTCGGTCCATTTGGGGAGTATTCTGTCAATGCCAGCTGGATCGCAGTTCAGGTAAAAGACATATTTTCAAATGCTTCAGTCATAATAGCATAACTTTTTAATAACTCATTTCTCCAACAATAGTCCAATAACTATTTAAGCTGGATTCCAAGAAGTGATTCTTCCTGACTTTTTTTTTTTAAACATAAAGCCAGCCTTAAAGTTGAATTTGATTAGTGGTGACTGCATCCATTTGGTTTTCATGACAGAGTTATGGTAGTGCTTTGTCCTTGCCTCCTCCTGGCCTGTCTTCTTGACTTCACAGTTTGGAGCATAGGTCTTCAAACTTGGCAACTTTAAGACTTGTGGCTATGCTGGCTGGAGAATTCTGGGAGTTGAAGTCCACACGTCTTAAAAGTTGCCAAGTTTGGGGACCCCTGGTTTGGAGTTTTTCAGGAACTTGCTGACTCCTCTAGAGCAGTGTTTCTCAACCTTGGCAGTTTGAAGATGTGTGGACTTCAACTCCCAGAATTCCCCAGGCAGCGTTGCTGGCTGGGGAATTCTGGGAGTTGAAGTCCACACATCTTCAAACTGCCAAGGTTGAGAAACACTGCTCTAGAGAGTAAGCATGATTTCTAGGCAAAAGAGGGATGTTTTCTGTTCTGTGTAATGATTATCTGCATAGATGAAGATTCTTAACAGAAGTTAAGATTCTTTCAGTTACTTAAAATAACCCCAGCCAAATTATTAACTAAAACTCATCAGCTAAAACACTTTAATGAGCCAGTGAGTCCAAAGGGATAAATCAGCATTTCCTGTTTAGATCATATTTGCTGATAGCATTTTTGAAAAGGCATGCCATCGTGTGAGTATGAGGCATTTTGAGGCAACGTCTCTGCTAAATTAGTGTTAGTCCTGTGTTATTTAAAACCCCTGAAATCATTACAAAGGGCAAAAAAAAAAATCATTGACATCCATTCAGCTGGGAAATGTTTTATATCCAATTTTTGTACTTTTTCCTTGTAAATTCTATTCCTATTTGAGAAGGTTTAGGAAAATGAGAATGATTTTGCCTTGTGAGATGAGAGGGAATAAAGTCCAAGATGAAGATAATTACTTGGGTTGTGCACTTTTTGCAAAATAATTTGGAAGTATTCTGGCCCTTGCAAGAGTGCATCATTTTTTGGCTGTTTGTGAAAGCAGCCCAACTTTTTTCAGGTTTCCATGTGAGCATGAAAAAAGTGTGGCTGCATTAAAGAACAGCAAGAGACCCACCCTTTCAGTAAGTTCCAAAATAGTTCTTCCAAATCATTTTCAAAGTAAGCAAAGCATGAAAATTTCTAGCAGACAGCTGCTGTCGGCTGTGAGAGTTGTAGGGCAATCAAGAATGATCAAGAGCATGGATGTCAAACTCGCCGCATCACATTGCCGTCACATGACATTTGCGAAGCTGGGGTGGGCATGGCCTGCGCGTGACACATCTGGACCACGGGCTGCCAGTTTGACACCCCTGATCAAGAGGGTCTTTGGCTTTCTCCCTCCCATGTTTTTCACAGAAAAAAATTAATGGTACAGGATCAGGCCACCGATTTAACATCCTACCAGTGTGGGGAGCCTTAATATTTTAATCTGTGAATGGCTGTTCACTACAGGAATGCCTATCCTTGATTCAGGGGTGTCCATCTGATGTGGTGTTATCTAAATAAATGCTTGACTAAATAAATTAATTAAATAAATAAAATAAAATAAGATCGTAACCACAGTGGTGCAGTTGAAGTTCCACCTATTTTTTTCTGTGCAATGTGTAAAAACCAATAACTAAATCTCTGGAAAGTTAAACAGCTTAGTCTAAACTTAATAGAACTTCCATAGAAACATTGGATTGTTCCATAGAGAAGCCTTCCGAATAAATGGCTGTTCAGCTTCTGCTTGAATATATCCAGTGAAGAGTACATCTAATAGATCTCTGGGTAGTTGATTTAATTGTCAGTCTGCCTGTACTGTAGGGATTTTTTTTACCAATATTCAAATGGAATTAGCCTCCCTGTGTCCTGAATTCATGATTCTAGGTCAGGGGTCCCCAAACTTGGCAACTTTAAGACTTGTGGACTTCAACTCCCAGAATTCTCCAGCCAGCTGGAGAATTCTGGGAGTTGAAGACCACAAGTCTTAAAGTTGCCAAGTTTGAAGACCTCTGTTCTAGGTCCTGCACTCTGGACTGATAGCAAATGTATTGGACTTCTGTATGTTTTTGTTTCGGGTGCCTGAGGAATCCAGGTACTGGTAGAGTCAAGGGCAGATTACCTGCTTTGGGTACCCAAAAGTGCTTTTTCAAAAGGCAACTGGACTTTGTTTCCTCCTCAAAGACTTTCGCTTCTCATCCAAGAAGCTTCCTCAGCTCTGAGCTGAAGAAGCTTCTTGGATGAGAAGTGAAACATCTTCAAGAAAAAAAAAAGTCCAGTTGCCTTTTGAAAAAGCACTTTTGGGACAACCATGACCCGGATGACTGAGAATCTCCATCTGCTTTGGGGGCCGTAGCAAGGCAGAACTGTGGTCTTCATTCTCTGCTTTTGGGCTTCAAAGAGGCATCAGCCTTTAAGAAAAAACACCTGTTGTTTACCGGTTCCTCTTCCTCTTGTAAACCCTTCCCTTAGCATGCTGTCATCATTAAAGCAGTTTTTGTGTGCCCCCCTTAGTTTTTGCTTGGAAAAAATGATGGTGGAATGTTTACAGAGGCTAAGCAGGGGTCTCCAACCTTGGCAACTTTAAGACTTGTGGACTTCAACTCCCAGAATTCCTCAGCCAGCAAAGCTGGCTGAGGAATTCTAGGAGTTGAAGTCCACAAGTCTTAAAGTTGCCAAGGTTGAAAACCCCTGGGCTAAAGCGTAGGCAGAGATGAATGAATGTTCTTGCAGATCAGTGTAGATGAAAGCGACCAACTCCATGCGTGAATATGTGGTTTTCTTTGTCTTTGTTACACAACTGTGTAACATCCACCCTCTGTTGGTTGTAGTGAAGATGATTTGTGCTCCTGATTGTATGTGTGTGTTGTGGGGAAGCGGAGGTGGCAAGGCTCAAAGTTCTTCTTTGGGGACACTTGGCTACTCAACTGGCCACATTTGAACATCTGGCACAGCCAGCTATCAACAGTTGGCTAAGAACTTTTGCTGTAAGGTTTGAAAGTGCCATTGATGTGAAACCGAATGATGATGTTTTGTCAGGGTTACAAGGATCCGTTGAGAAAGCAGCTGCCCCAGGGATTGCTCTGCGGGAAGGCTGAGTACAGGGGCGTGACTTTTATTGAACAGCAACTTAATAATTTGGGGCGGGTGGAGTGTTAAGGTGAGAATAAATCTCATAGAGGCGATGTGGATCTTTTCTTGGAATTCAGACATTTAGAAATAAAGCCGAGATTAAAAGTCTAATAGAAAATATTTATTTCGGTATAAAAACAATAAATCCTGAATAGTTACTTTCTTGCTAATACATCGTGACCGCTCCCGGTCAGAATCAAAGGCATAATAATAATAATGGAGAATCAGGAATGCACACATGCGCAGGAGATCACAGCACGTGTCCTGCTTGTATTGGAATGTACCATAATATTAGGATAGGGATGCATCACCCTGCATAGACATACAACTGACAATATTCACTACGTGACATGGAGGAACAGTCTCTGTGGAGTGGGCGGCATACAAATGCAACTAATAAATAAATAAAAAAATAAACATAGTTTTGCCATGATTTGTCATAGAAAATTCTGCCTGAGCTCAGCGACCACATCCATGCCCTTCAATTAAAGAACAGCCCAGTAAACATAATTGGAATGCTAATATCGGAACCGTGAAGTACAGGTAGTCCTCAACGTATGGCCACAATTGAACCCAAAATTTATGTTGTTAAGTGAGAAATTTGTTAAGTGAGTTTTGTCCTATTTTACGACTTTTCTCACCCCCATTTGTTAAGTGAATCACTGCAGTTCTGAAATTAGTAACACGGCTGTTAAGTGGATCTGGTTTTTCCCCATTGACTTTGCCGGTTAGAAGGTCAC
>JALIGW010000001.1:309636475-309656475 GCA_023053685.1 Diadophis punctatus similis
TGATTTTGGAAGACTTTATATTTTAAAATGAACTGTCTAATTAATTGAGAGCATTTCCTTAATTCTTCCACTTTTTTCTCCCCTCAACTGATTTGTGGCTGCAGTTCAGTGCACATTTTCCTGAAAGTCAAGGCTACCTACTGAGCAAACGTGTGAAAGGGTTGTTGGGTTTCCTTGAGTTTCTGCCTAATTTAAAGAGAAACTTCGGCTCGTTCGTTCTTTTCTTTTTTTAAAAAAAAGACAACCACCTCTTTCTCCCCTCCCAGCCTGCAGTTTCCCCTGAGCATGTTTGTGTGCAACAAACTGCACACAATTCTGTCCCCAGCCTGAAGAGGCCCAGACAAAAGAGAAAGGGAATAGCCTGCCTTTGAACGCATGCAACTAAAGCATTGTGCCTGTGGCAGACAAGACTTCATGGAGCTGAGTGGACACAAAGACCTGTGTCTGAGTTTCTGAGTTCCAGACAGTGTGATCTGCATTTTAATAGACAAAAAAAATCAATTAAACAATCTTTGTAAATCCTTCCCGGTTTGAGGGAGGCTAAGCGGACTCTTGGTTTATTGCGTCTTGGGCATTATCCTGCATCCTAAAGCTTTAAAGGAAGAAGAAGGGGGAAAGAAAGAAAGAAAGAAAAGAAAGAAAGAAAGAAAGAAAGAAAGAAAGAAAGAAAGAAAGAAAGAAAGAAAGAAAGAAAGAAAGAAAGAAAGAAAGACCCCTTTCCCCAATTCCTTTCTCTTGTTGAAGTATTTCTTTGCCGTTGAATACATGTCCCGGACTGTCCGACTTGGAAATGCTCAAGGGGACATGGTGTGTGTGTGTGTGTGTGTGTGTGGGTGGGTGGGTGGGTGGGTGGGTGGGTGTAAAACCATGGCTTAATCTTCAACAAAGCCAAAGAGGAATGGGTTGGAAAAGTCCTTTGAATCTGCTGTCGGCTCGTCTACAAATATTAAGCAAAGTTATTTTCATGTGGCTTAAATATAGAGGTTTGAGTCGAACGCGATCTCTCCCGCTGGAAACAAAAACCCATTTGTGCGCCTCTCCGCACGCCTGCACAGACACACTGATGCTGAATGAAATACCGACGTCCAAAAGGGACAATTTTTCCGAACTTGAAATGCTTGTATTCCCACTCCTCTGGGGCTCCGAAGTTAAAAACGTGCTATTTGCTTCTTTTGGAGAACTTGCTTTCCAAGTTGCTTTTTTTTAAAAAAAGAGAGGGGGGGTGACTTTGATTTCCTGCCTGCCTCCAGCAGGTTGCTTAGGAGCCCAGGTGTGCCCTCTAGACTGTGAAGTTAATTGGCTCCTGTCGCCTTTTATTCGCCCCCCCCCAGGCCGGCGGAGGAGTGAGGTCAGAGCGCGTCCCGACATCCGCATGGACAATTGCTGTCAGAGTGTCTAGACAGGCCAGATAAGGATATTAGAAACTCACAAAGCAGCCCATTGTGGAGGGCCAGGGAATCGGTCACACACGTTCAGTTTTACTGTTTGTCAGGTACACAAGGCAGCAGATAATAAGTTTGTCTGACTGGAGGAGGGATTTCCCCCCCTCTTTATAACTGAGTATAATTCCTATACTGAGAGAGAGAAGGGGGGAGAGGGAATGTATAATATGTATAGTTGCACATCTATTGCAAATTTTTTTTTCACGCAGAGAGAAAAAGTAAAATTTTCTTTTTTAAAACGCCTTCAGACTTTTTGGTGTGCTGATATTTAATGTATAGCTGCTTTCGAATCAGAAAGTTTTTTTAAAAATACTTTTTGAAGCTTTGATGGTAGAAGTATAGCTACTTCAAAGGAATGTGTTTAATTTAAAAAATATACTTTCAGACTTCTTAGACTCCCCCCTGACCACCCTACCCACCCACCCCCAACTGGGGAGATCTTTCAGAGGACCAAGATTAGTTGCTCCTTATTCAGGCTATGCTTCATTGTCATACCACAATAAACGTTTTGAAATGTAAGAAAGTGACATCTGAAATAAAATAATCATTGAGCTAATCCATTACCCTGATTTACAGTTGATTGGTGGCACTGGCCGGGTGGAATCAGACAAAAATATATCTTGTAAGAAATACCCCTCTCTGTCTGTCACTCATTTGCTATGTGGTCAATTACCTGTGTGAGCTATTTTGTCTCCAAAGCATCATGCTCTTGATTATTAACTTATAAGTCCGTGGTGGCGAACCTATGGCACGCGTGCCACAGGTGGCACACGGAGCCATAGCGGAGGGCACGCGAGCGTTGCCCACCGGCAAACCGGAAGTGCGGAAAAACTGACTTATATTACTCCAGGGATGTATTTTGGCAAGAAGTTGCATTTGTCCCTTGTGGAAATTGCATCTGCTTGATATAGGCTGAGCCGTTCATCTTTCTGAAAAACTATTCCACTGATTTTTTGTTTTTGTTTTGCTATGGTGTGTCAATCGTATTTTTAACACTTTTCCTCTGCACCAGTTACAAGCGTGGCTTCACGGAGGCATAGGGGGGAAAAATAAGTGATTTTACAATATTTTTTTTAGACCTCAGTTGTCACATTTAACAAGGAAGGGAAGACTCTAGTCCTTGTGGTTGAGAAATGAGACTGAACACACATATAAGTGAAGCTTGGTAGAATTCGAGAAAGCAGAAAAAGGTCGGAGCTTGACTTCCAACTGTCAGAGACAACCTGTAGGTGTCTATTTACTTTGTGGCAACATGGTATGTAATAAGCAAAAATAGGATTACCGGCTATAACATGGGCAGCCGGTGTGAGTTATTTATATAAATCATGGGCATCTTTGCATGGTTTGGAAGATAGCAGTAGGAACCTATGCATGGGAATTTACACTAACTTTAGTTTTTGCTCATGCTTCTTTGCTACATGTCAACATCCTCTGTGCAGGCATCTGATCTTGGACTCTTCAGTCTCTCTGAGTGCATTTCACACCTGCCTTTTAGAATAGGCGAGATTTAGATTTAGATTTAGATTTATTATTAGAGTTGGAAGGGACCTTGTAGGTCATCTAGTCCAACCCCCTGCTCAAGCAGGAGTTCCTACACCATTTGAGACAGATGGCAGTCCAGTCTCCCCTTGAAGGTCACAAGTGTTGGGGCTCTCACGACCTCCGCTGGCAAGCTGTTCCACTGGTTGATCGCTCTCAATGTCAGAAAGTTTCTCCTCACTTCCAGGTTGTATCTCTCCTTGGTCAGCTTCCATCCATTATTCCTTGTTTGGCTTTCTGGTGCCATAGAGAACAGCCTGACCCCCTCCTCTCTGTGGCATCCCCTCAAATATTGGAACACTGCTATCTTGTCACCCCTGGTCCTTCTCTTCGCCAGACTGGCCAAGCTCAGTTCCTGCAACCGCTCTTTGTATGTTTTATTTTCCAGACCCTTTATCATCCTGGTTGCTCTCTTCTGCACTTTCTCTAGGGTTTCAATGTCTTTTTTGTAGTGTGGTGACCAAAACTGGATACAGTACTCTAAGTGTGGTCTGACCAAGGCTTTATAGTTGTGAGCATGCCCAGTTATTAGTAGAACTGGGGTGATGCATCCAGTTCCAGTTTTGCAAGAAATGAAGATAACTCGCACACAAATATTTTGAAGCTGGTGAAAACAGTTCAGTTAGGTTCCGTTTCTCTCCCCCCCCACCCTCTCCCTATGAGCTTCAAAGGGAAATCAGAAGTGAGGACTGCCTGAAGGGCTTTCCCCCCCCACACACACTCCCCTTGTATACAGATTGCTAGTATGTTATGTCTAGTACTTTCTGCTTTCAGATGAAATGTCTGTGCTGCAATTTGAGACATCAAGGATCGAATCTTGGAACGTTTACTTTAAAAGGACCCTGCTCTTGCCTGGTGCTTCATTCACCAGGATCATTTTCCTCCTTCATCTCTCCTGCTTCTATCGCGGGTGGGTTTGAACGGTTGCCTTCCAAGCCCCTGCCTTTGCTAATGAATCCGAGCATTTCAGACGCGGATCAATAATGATGCACTGTTAAGACCCAGAATTGCCTTTGGAGCATTGGCCCAGCCATGTGATTTATTATTGTTGCTTCTGGAACTTGACTGCCTGAGACACACACACACACACACACACCGCCTCTCCTCTCTCCAGTAGCTGGTAACCCTGTTTTTCTAGGGGTCTCTACTTTTTTTAAAAAAAGAAGAAGACATCAAATGTTCACATTTTGATATATTTTTTTAAAAAAAGAATACATTCTTCAAGTAAACCAATTTAAAACTCCTTTTGTGCTGTTGGAAGAAATGTCCTTTTGGGTTCAGTTCCCAAGTGGGGAGAAAGACACTGGAAACATGGTGGCTGATTGGAAAGATGGTTTAATGATGAACAGGATCACATGGTTTGAGGTCCTGGGCAGAAAAGGGAAGAGATGCTGGGAGCGCCTGGGTTTTATGCCCTCTGTTGGATTTTGAATTTGAGCTTGTGTTCTGATTGGTTGTCAGACTCCCATGGGGCCATGCAGGGGCAACTCTGTAGGCCAGTGGTTGTCAACCTTCCTAATGCCGCGACCGTTTAATACAGTTCCTCATGTTGTGGTGACCCCCAACCATAAAATAATAACATTATTAGGAAACTCAGGGGTGGGTTCTAACTTACCTCTCTGCCGGTTCGCTTCCTCCTGCGCTGCGTGGGCGCTCCTCGTGGGCGCTTTGCGAGCGCACGCATACGCAGTGCTGATTTTTTTAAAAAAATTGCAAAAAACCCACCCCCAAAACCTGAAAACAAGATGGCGATGCATGTGCAGTGCCAGAAATTCGGCTTCTGTGCATGCTCAGAAGTTCCCATGTGATGGGGTACTCGTATGTGGGCGTATCTGCATGTGGGTGGACCCGCCTGGAGACGGATAGAGGAGCGGTGTCTCGGTTCCTAAGACCATCGGAAATATGTGTTTTTCGATGGTCTTAGGCGACCCCTGTGAAAGGGTCGTTCGACCCCCAAAGGGGTCGCGACCCAGAGGTTGAGAACCGCTGCTGTAGGCTGTCCTGAGTCCCAGGCTTGGTTGAGCCTTGCTGGGTGATGATGTAATGAAAGGGCTTTGGGCAATTTCTGCTATGGCTCTGTCTGAAGGAGGTAGATCTTTGTTGTGTAGAATAGACTGGACCAGGCCTTAATGGCCCATTGACAAAGATGGGGGAGGGCTGAGTTTCTACCTCCCTTTTAGGGGAAATCTTCTGCCCTTTTAATATTTCCTAAAATATCTCATTTTCCTAGGGTAGGTGCTAACTTCCTACAGTGCAAATCCCAGCTTCCCCGCCAGACATATTGTGTTCTTCAGTCAAAAGAAAAAAGAGAACAGTAGAAATTATAAGGACTAGAGTGAAAAAGAAAGGAAAGAATTAAGACAGTGGCAACTTAAAAAGTAACCCAGCTGTGTCAGACGAAAGAGGGTCATCTACATCGTAGTCCACTTCTGATGTCCAGAAGGAGCTTCAAAGCCCTGAATTGTTTAATTTCTCTTGTTTGAACAGTATACTGAACTTGTCCTCCACCACAAATATGTTGCATTGTGCATTTCATGCTCTGGTTCTTTGTATTCCACATATCCAATTTGCTCTTCTATACTTAATGTTTAGGATCGAGTACTTAATTTCCAGTCCTGGAGTCTTGTACGAAGCTTTAAATGTCCTGAACTGCATCCAAAAACGGCTATTTAAGCCGAGAAACATTGTTTAATTATATGGAGAACAATCCTGCTTCTGTATAGCTAAATCTAATTTAATTTAAAACCCATATTAAAACAAAAATAGTTGCAGCCCTGCTAATCTTTAGAAGGACAACCATCCAACTTGAGGTGTCCTCCTTCCTCTGAGCCTGCTTGTTTCCTTGTAGATGTTTCATTACCCGACCTAGGTAATGCACTGATAATGTTATCTAGTTCGGTAATGAAACGTCTGCAAGAAAACAACCAAACTCAACACCAAGGACCCCCATTTCAGTCCTGAGCTACTCTCCTTTATCGGAACCACCCAACTTGAGATACGGTGGTCAGACATGATCTTTGGACCCTGAAAAGATGCACAAAAGATGGGGTTTGAGTGTCCTTACACAATTCAGGGAGGGACCATTAGGGAAGATTTAAAGCAGAGGTCTTCAAACTTGGCAACTTTAAGACTTGTGGACTTCAACTCCCAGAAGTTGGCTGGCTGGAGAATTCTGGGAGTTGAAGTCCACAAGTCTTAAAGTTGCCAAGTTTAAGGACCCCTGATTTAAAGAGTTGTAAAGCCTAAAAAAAGAATAGTTGGTATACAGAAAATGCTGATTTTAGTTCCAACAACCTGCCATTAAGCCTGCAACTGAGAAGGTTTGGGTAGCAGGACATAGAGAAGAATTATCTCTTTTTTGGATAATCAAAGTAAGCACTGTTGGATTAAATCCTCAGATAGTCTGATTTTTAGTAAGGCAGTTTTTGTTTCATTTTATTTGTAGTTTCTTCCCAACTTGCTGCTTCATGCATGAATCCCAGCTGTCCTTATCCACTGTCACCCAAGCATATAATCCCTGGTTTTGCAGAAGAATCCCTTTAGAACAGAGGAAGTCTCAAATTAGAAAAGGATGAACTGAAATGCAAAAAGTCAAGAATTTTGTTTTTTCTTCCTGGGAACTTGCTTAGTTTTTCCAGTGGAAAACGTCGGAAGAAAACTGAAAAGCAGCAAATGTATTTTACATGAAACACAGTCACATCTGAGAATAATGCAGTTTAATGTTTGCAGTGTTAAATGTTAACTTAGTATCCAGGTATACTATACATCGCTAGTTCTTTTAATAGTGCGCTAATGAGAATAAAGCTCCTTAATAGTTTGTTTTTGCTTATCTTTTCTGTTTTCATTTTTTTTCTTACATCATAGATGGCAAAAATGAACATTCTCAGCATTTTGCATCTGTCTCTCATTTGGGCTATATTAACAATTCTGGATGTAGAAAACTAAGGCATTTTTATTTTTAACAATGCAACCGTGATTCACGGGGAGAAAAACTTAACTCAAAAAACTTCGAATAAACATGATGGGGGTTTTTTTTGTGTGTAAGCTGTCTTTTATCTGAAAAAAAAATGTAAATACTGTAAAAGAAAAATATTTAAAACTGCTTTGTGAATTTAACAAAGATGCCAGATAGTACAAATGTATCTCCTTAATTGAAAGTCTGTGGAGATTCTCATATAGAGAGATTTAACCATAGTTTCAATTGGGAAAATGTGACCATCCTAGATCAGGGGTAGGCAAAGTTGGCTCTTCTATGACTCGTGGACTTCAACTCCCAAAATTCTTGAGCCAATCATGTTAGCTCAGGAATTCTGGGAGTTGAAGTCCATGAGTCATAGAAGAGCCAACTTTGCCTACCCCTGTCCTAGACTAAGCCAAGTCCAAAAATGCCAGGAAATTTCTAGAAGCATGACACTCTGACATATCAGCTTCCAATAGACACATAGATATTAACATCTATGCAAAAGAAACTATCACCCAGCCCAAAAAGAAGCAAAAATATCCACCAGCAATCGGCACCCAGATCAGCATAGATTAACTCCAAGGTTTACCTCACACCAACAATCAAGTAAATAATACCCCAGTCAAGAAACTGCCAAAGAAGCCAACATTAAACAGCCCAACCAAAGAATCTCTTAAGAATCACCCCCACCAACACTGACAGGCAAGCCACCTGAATATAAACTTGACAGCAAACTGCACTCCTTTATCAGCACTGAAGATGTTACCTACCGTATTTTTCGGAGTATAAGATGCACCTCCCCCCCCCAAAAAGAGGGTGGAAATAATATACACCGAATACAGCCGTTTTTGGCCTCCCGAAGCCCCGCCCCCGCATCCCATTTTTATGAAAAATGGGCCCGTTTTTTGCAAAAACGGGGTGCGCAGAGGGTTTGGGAGGCCTGCAGAGTGCCCCTGGGGGAAGGCAAAAAAAATGGGGTCGTTTTTGTCTTCCCCCAGCTCCCAGGAGCACTCTGCAGGCCTCCCAAACCCTCTGTGCGCCCCATTTTTTGCAAAAATTGGTGAAAAACGGGACCGTTTTTGCGAAAAACAGGGCACGCAGAGGGTTTGGGAGGCCTGCAGAGTGCTCCTGGGGTCCGGGGAGGACAAAAACTTTTTTTTCTTACTTACCTCTTTGAAATCTTGGTGCATCTTATACACCGGCGCGTCTTATAGTCCGAAAAATACGGTAGTTTGGGTAATGAAATATCTGCAAGAAAACAAGCAAGCTCAGAGAGCACCAAGGACCTCTCATGGAGATTCTCAGTCTTCCAGGTCATGATTGTCCCAAAGGTGCTTTTTCAAAAGGCAACTGGACATTCTTGTTTTTCCTTGAAGACGTTTCACTTCTCATCCGAGAAGCTTCTTCAGTTCTGACTGAATGGTGGAGAATGGAAGGATTTATATTCCTTGCAGTTATCTGGTCGTTAGCCCACTCTCTGAGAATCGTTGAAAGGCTTGCTGGACCTTGAGGTTCCTAACCATTTCACCCTTCAATCGGCCTTTCTCTACCTGTGCCTTCCAGATCTGTTTCGGCTTTAAAATCTCCACTCTGTTGAGTTTGAAGTCTGAGCAACTTTGTCCTTACATCCACCTGGCAGCAATCCAGAAATGGTTTGCCATTGTCGTGGTGGAATTCATAATATTTTTCAATTTCCCAATCTAGCCTTCAACACTGATGTTTTTCATAATCTTCCATCCACATATGTACTTTGGAGACTGCGAGTCTGAGACTCTGCAACAGAAGTGGGCAACTATGACCCCTTTACGACCTTGGACTTCAACTCCAAGAATGACACAAGCAAAAGGGGAGAGTATTCTAAGGGAATTTTAAAAAGGAACCGGAGAACCAGGGAGATTCTTATGGGAGAGAGATAGGGGTAAGAATAGATACTTTGGAAACCAGACAGAGGAGAAGGGCAGAGAAGGGAGAAATGTTTAAAATGAATAGCCAAGATGTGGAAGCAGATAGAAATAAGGATCCAAGAGAGGAATATGGGAGGCAAGCTAAGAAACTATTAAAGCTTTAAAGTGGATTAGAGATTGTTAACTTGAGATAAGGTTCGATCCGTCCGATTGCCACCATGTTAAGGGAAGAATCCCTCGTAGAGGCGATATTTGGATCTTTTACTTGGAATTCAAATACTTAGAAATAAAACCGAACTTAAATGTCTAATAGAAAATATTTATTGCAGTACAAAACAATATAAAAACAATAAATCCTGAATAATCTACATCTTTGCTACGGAACACCACCTCCCAGTTCGGAAGGCACATCAGAAGTGATTAATAGCAATAGCAATAGCATTTAGACTTATATACCGCTTCATAGTGCTTTACAGCCCTCTCTAAGTGGTTTACAGAGTTCAGCATATTGCCCCCAACAATCTGGGTCCTCATTTTACCGACCTCAGAAGGATGGCTGAGTCAACCTTGAGCCTGGTGAGATTTGAACAGCTGAACTGCTGAACTAGCAGTCAGCTGGAGTAGCCTGCAGTAGCTGCATTTAACCACTGCACCACCTCAGCTAATGGTGGATTAGGAATGTAGACATGCGCAAAACATTCTATCACGTGTTCTGCTTATATTGGGAAGTACCATAATATTAGAATAGGGATGCATCACCCTGCATAGACTCACAACTGACAATATTCACATAGTGACAGAGATGATGGTTAAAAAGGGAATATGTTTAAATATAATAGTGGCATAATCAAAGTTAGGATAGGGATGGAAACTAGAGAGAAGGGGATTAATAAAATACACATTTTTATATAATAAGGAGAAGTAGTAAGAGGGGAAATTAAAATTTGAATGATGGTATTACTAAGTATACTTAAATAATATGGTAACTGGCATAAAAATATATCAAACTATTGATTAAATAAATAATGAAAGATTATAATTCAATATGAATAGGTATATGTTTACTAAATGTAACAAATATGATAAAAATACTGTATTTGTATTAAAATGCATGACATGCAGAATATGGTGATTGACATAAAAATAACATATTGAAATATTGAATAACTAAATAAAGGATTGTAAGTTGAACAAGCAAATAATGAAAGATTTCAATTTAGCATAAATGTTTGTACTGTTAGAATTATATAAGCTTGTTAAAAGTAATAAATATTAATAATATTCTATTTGTATAAAAAGGTATGACACTTAGTATAGGGTGATTGGCATAGAAATGACATTAAAATATTGAATGAGTAAATAATGAAAGATAATTTAATAAAAATATGTATATTATTATAAGGATTATATAAGCGTGTTAAATGAAACAAATATGATTAATACTATTTTATTTGTATTAAAATGTATGACACTCAGGTGCCACACTGTTCACGCATTGATATGTTTGTAAAAAATAATTAAAAAAAAGTATAAAAAAAAAACACTCCAAGAATTCCTGAGCCAGTAGCAGAAACATCATGTTCCAGGAATTGTGGGAGTTGAAGTCTACAGGCTCAAGTGAAGGGGCCATAGTTGCTCTCCCTTGCTTTTGTGAGATAAGATAGCCAATTATTTTAATACTTGCAATACAGAGACAGATCTGGTTCACAATTCAAAGGTTTATTTAGAGAGAGAAAAAGCGTTTGCAAAGGCCGCCTCCAAGTCTCTTCCCAAGTTGGATTGAGTACAAGGAGAGCAAAAGCACATTTTACAATCCATACATTTTATACTTTCTACTCAATACACGCCATCCCTAATAATCCCGCCCCACACCCCTTTATTCTGCTAAGTCATTTTCTATGTTATTCTATACTCTAAAGGGTCAGTATGACAATTCTCTCCATAGTCATAGCTATCTTATCTTGTCCTCCGGTAGTTTCGCCCACACGATGTTCTTATCTTACTGCATTATAGCCTGACCATGGGTGTTCCATTGGCCTGGCCTTGGGTGTGTTCCAGGCAATGTTTCCTCTAATCTTTTTTGGGTGTGTGCAGAAAAGTATAGTGTTTGAGCAGCACATTTTCATGCTGAGCACCTGAATTTGCGCATGTTATGATCAGCTGTCCTTCATGCACGCGGCAGTGCTGAAAACCGGTGTGTGTATGTGCACCGGCCACCTGATTGTCAGGTGTACATGCACGCAAGAACCTGGAAGTTCAGCTTTTCCGGAATACAATCCCTTCGCGCACACGCTGCAGTGCTGAAAACCGGCCTGCACATGCGCACAGGCCAGCTTATTGTCGGGCGAGCATGCAAGCTAGAACCTGGAAGTTCTGCTTTTCCGGAGCGCAGCCCCAATGAACGCACGTGCACATTTCCGTGTGACCTTTTCGGCACTTGGTGCCGAAAAGGTTCACCATCACTGGTATAGGGTCTCTTGCTTGGGCAAGGGGTTGGACTAGATGACCTCCAAGGTCCCTTACAACTCTGCTATTCTATTCTATTCTATTCTATTCTATTCTATTCTATTCTATTCTATTCTATTCTATTCTATTCTATTCTGTGTTCTCTATTTTCTACTCTACTCTACTCTACTCTACTCTACTCTACTCTACTCTACTCTACTCTACTCTACTCTACTCTACTCTACTCTACTCTACTCTGTTAGAACAATTAAACAGTGGAACAGCTTGCCTCCAGAAGTTGTGAATTCTCCAACACTGGAAGTTTTTAAGAAGAGATTGGACAACCATTTGTCTGAAATGGTATAAGGTCTCCTGCTTGGGCAGGGGGTTGGGCTAGAAGGGAGTGGGAGAAATAGGAGCAGGCATGTGTGTTGGGAGATACCTGCCGCCATGAGTTATTCATAAAAATAATGCAGGTAGGAGATAAATAAATATAGTATCTACAACAGTATCAGGTTTTAAAGCCTCCCCATTCCCCACCTTCATAGTAACTGAACCAAGATGGGCTGATGGACTGAGGCCTTTTACCAAGCATAACATCTGCTTTTTTAATTGGAGAAGATCTTGCAGTTCACCTTCATCCAATACCAAACTGGTAAAACTTCTGCAGCCCCCAAATATCAACCCCTGGGTCCTTTGGCTCCCTTTGGCCAAAGCACGCTGGCGGTCGCCCGGACGCCTAGTAGTTAGAGCGCAGAATCAACTGCGAAGGGAAATGCTCAGCTTGCAAAAAAAAAAAAACCCTGCTCGCTTGCCCAGCCTGTGGGTGGCGTTTATTAAAGGAGGAGGAGGAAGTGGGGGAAAGAAGGGACAGGCATGAAACCTCGCCCCTGAGCTTGCCGCCGCCCCCCCTCTTCCCTAGGGTGAATAAAAGCTTTGCCCCGTCGGGTAAAAATCCAGCAACCTCTCGCAGGACTTTTCCCCGAGGCTCTGCAAAGCTGAATTTGCGAGCGGGCAGATGAGGGGAAAAAAGAGTTGGGATGCCAACCCCGGTGCCCTGCAATAAATGTGCTCGCTCACTTCTCCCCCCTCCCTAATTGTCTCTTTCCCCCCTCCCCCCTGCGTGCCCACCCGTCTGTAGGCTCCCCATGCGCTCTGGCAAGTCTCTGCTTCTTGCCCACCCACCTTTCCAGACGTGCTGATTCCCCCGCCCCTCTCTTTCTCTCGTCTTTGTTCTTTAGCTTTCTTTATGCGAAGACTATCTAATGACGCAGCACAGAGTCGCCACGGAGGAAGGGGTGGATTTGACATATCGATCACTGTTCCCTCTAAGCTGACAACAAACAAACGCGACAACAAACAGCACTTTCCACCCCCTCCTCCGTGGCAACTGCGCTGGAGTTTGAAAGTGCTACGCTGAAGTTTGTTGTTGCGTGCGCGCCCGTGCGCCCGCGCAGCTTACAGGGAACAGTGGTTCCAGGAGGAATTATCTCGGTGGAAGGCAGGGGGTGCTTCATCCCTGTCAGAGTTGGGGTGAAGCTCTCCCGGCTGCTGGCCCCCCAAATTCGAGCCCCGGGAATGCCGACACCCCTTACCTCCGAGGCCAGGAAGGGGCTCCAGCTTTCCAGTGGAGGGAGGTGGCATTCCCCGCCCAACTCTCTCCCTCCCGGAACTGGGTCGCTGGTGGGGACATACCGCTATCCCTACGGGGACCAGGGGGCAGGCAGGGGTCGGGCAGGGAGGCGCGAGGACCCCCAAAAGGCCAGACGGAGCTGGCGCATGTGCACCGGACAGCTGGTTTTTGCGCACGCATGCGCACCAGAAACTGGAAGACTAGGTGGCCAACGCTCATGTGCGCACCGGAAACTGAAAGATCATCTGCTCTTCCAGTTTCCGGCACACGGGCTCCCCTTTTCAGCACTCGGTGTTCTATTAAACATAATTAGATAGAGGCGCTTTTCTGACCTAGACTTCACAAAATCCCGAAACAGACTCCTTGTCCTGACAAAACCCCTTTTTATTTGGCTAATGTGAATTCCTAGCATTCACCGTCAGCAAAGTCCCAGCAAACAGTCTTTCAAGGGTGAATTGCAACCACAGACCCAATCAGTCCTTGGAAAGTTGTCAGACTGATATCTTCCAGGCGTGAGGCTGTACAAAGAGATACTTGGCAAGGAGTCTCTGTGAGGCACAACTCAGATCAAATCTTCACACAAACTAATTGTCCCCTTTCGCTCTTATTTATTCCCTATGGGAGGGGCCATTCAGCATCCCCTTGTGCTTTTACTCCCGAGTTGACCTCTGTTCCTTAATTGTTCCCTTCTCCTGACAGCTCTGCGCATGCGCACATCGGGAACAGGCTCCAGCTGTTCTTCAGCCCCACATCTCCAACTTCGAAGGTAGCTGATAACTGTCGGACGGCCCTGACCCCATCTCTGCCTTCGATGCAGAGCACTCATCAGAGCCTTCCCCAGACTCCAGGACTGGCCCATGTTCCTCCCCAACCTCCTCATTGTCCGAGTCTGCCGCCAGCTCTGCTGGCCACTGGCGGGCCACAACAGGCGCAATGGCTCAGCAGTTAAAGACACTGAGCTTGTCAGCTGGAAAGCTGACAGTCCGCGTTGGAGAGCTGAGCCCCGCAGGATGGGCTGAGCTCCTGTTATTTGCCCCAGCTTCTGCCCATCTAGCAGTTCGAAAGCATGCAAATGTGAGTAGATAAATAGGTACCACTTCAATGGGAGGGTAACAGCGTTCTGTGCCCCTCAATATATAATCATGCTGGCTACATGACCACAGAAGTGTCTTCAGACAATGCTGGCTCTCTCAGCTAAGAAACTGAGATGAGCACGCCCCCTGGGCAGGAGAAAGTTTTACCTTAAACATAACAAAATATAAGTTTTATATTATCTGAGGCAGCGGTCTCTAAACTTTGCAGCTTGGTGGCCCAGTGGGGGGAGAAGAGGGGAACTGGGCCATGTGAGCGGCGGGCTGGCATGCACACATGGAGCTCGATATACACAAGCAGCGGGCTGGTGCGCACACAGCTCAATGTGCACGCCAGCCCACCGCTTGCAGGGCCCAGTTCCAAATAGACCTTGGCCTGGTAGTGGGTCGCGGCCCAGGGGTTGGGGACCCCTGATCTGAGGGACTGCCTCTCTCCGATTACATCTTCCTGTCCCATCAGATCCAGCATGCAGCAAAGAGGCATGCTGTGGGTCCCATGTCTCAGGGGATTACTGTAGTGCCCGGGCGGGGCGGGGCTTTTCTGCTGTTGCACCTGCCTTAAGGAACATTCTGCTCCCCGAAGTGAGGTCACTCAATCTCTGTTAAGGTTCTGGAAGTCTTGGCTATGTGACAGGCCTGGAGGGTCCCAGGGAACTGAGGAGATCTTGAGGTGGCTCCCTTACTAATCTAAACTGTTGTGTGCCTCACGCTTTTAAAACTTTTTTAATACTGACTTTTTTTTTGACATGTATGTTTTATTTCTTTGTTGTGCGCTGCTCAGAGTCACTTATTTATTTATTTATTAGTTGCATTTGTATGCCGCCCACTCCACAGGGACACAACAATAAAAATTCACATTGCAACAACAAATATAAAAACATTAAAAACAATATTAAAACATTTAAAAACATTAAAACCACAATTTAAAAACCCATACAATAAACCATTCATGGGGCCAAGAGTAGTCAATGTTGTATTAAAATCATTGGCCCCAGGCCTGTCGACAAAGCCATGTTTTTACTGCTTTTCTGAAGGCTGGCAGGGTGGGAATAATACGGATCTCGGGGGGTAGTGTATTCCAGAGAACCGGTGCTGCCACAGAGAAGGCCCTCGTTCGTGGGCCCGCCAGCCGACATTGTTTGACTGATGGGAACACCAGCAGACCAACTCTGTGGGCTCTAATCGGTCTTAGGGAGGTATGTTGGAGAAGGCGGTCTCGGAGGTAAACTGGTCCTAAGCCATGTAGGGCTTTAAAGGTAATCACCAACACCTTGAATTGCGCTTGGAGACCTATAGGCAGCCAGTGCAGTTCGCGAAGGATGGGTGTCACATAGGTGTAGCTAGGGACACCCATCACCAACGCGCCGCCACATTCTGCACTAATTGCAGTCTCCGAATGTTCTTCAGGGGTAGCCCCATGTAGAGTGCATTGCAATAGTCAAGACGTGAGGTAACAAGGGCGTGAGTGACTGTAAGTAGTGCCTCCCGGTCCAAGAAAGGACGCAACTGGTGCATAAGACAAACTTGTGCAAAGGTCCCTCTGGCCACAGCTGTTAGATGTTGGTCCAATTTTAGCTGTGGATCCAGAAGGACCCCCAAGTTGCGAGCCTGTTCTGAGGGGATCAAATTCCCCCCCCCCCGAACCAAGGAGGGACAGATGTCAAAGTCCTTGGGAGGCAGCATCCAAAGCCATTCGGTCTTGTCCGGGTTGAGTTTAAGCCTGTTAACCCCCATCCAGACCCTTACAGCGTCCAGGCACCGGCACATCACATCAACTGCCTCACTGAATTGGCATGGGGTAGACATGTACAGCTGAGTATTGTCAGCGTACTGTTGGAACCTCACCCCATGCCTACGGATGATCTCACCCAACGGTTTCATGTAGATATTAAAGAGCATAGGGGAAAGAATCAACCCCTGAAGAACCCCACATACAAGGGGTCTTGGGGTCGACCTCTGTCCCCCAGCCAACACCGACTGCGACCGGTCAGAGAGATAGGAGGAGAACCACCGCAAAACGGTGCCTCCCACTCCCATCTCCCCGAGCCGTCGCAGAAGGATACCATAGTCAATGGTATCGAAAGCCGCTGAGAGGTCAAGTAGCACCAAGATGGAGGAACAACCTCCATCTCAGGCTCGCCAGAGATCATCCATCAGCGTGACCAAGGCAGTTTCTGTGCTGTGACCAGGCCTGAAACCCGACTGAAAAGTGTCAAGATACTCCGTTTCATCCAAGAGCCGTTTGAGTTGCAGCGCCACCACTTTCTCCACCACCTTCCCCATAAAGGGGAGGTTGGAGACTGGTCGATAGTTTTTAAGGTCAGTTGGGTCCAGGTATGGCTTCTTGAGGAGGGGCCTCACCACCGCAACCTTTAGAGGCTGGGCGAAGAACTTGTAAGATGGACAGGCATATCAATTTGAAATATAAATAAATAAAACCTTAAACGTTTTGAAATAAAGCATATGGGGGTGGGTGGGAAACAGAACTTTTCATAAAATAGGAGGGCACCCTCCTGAAATTATCTGACCCCAAAGGAAGGAGGGGTTTGCCTTAATACACAAAAGTTGGCTTAATCCACAGCGCCAGAGCTGCCTTTTCTAGCCTGAAAACATTCCAATGTGCTGGACTAGAATTTCCAGCTACTTCTATGATTTACCGTAATTTTTGGAGTATAAGACGCACCTTAGTTTTGGGG
Organism: Diadophis punctatus similis; assembly: GCA_023053685.1. Taxonomy (NCBI): domain Eukaryota; kingdom Metazoa; phylum Chordata; class Lepidosauria; order Squamata; family Dipsadidae; genus Diadophis; species Diadophis punctatus. The sequence continues at coordinate 309,653,187 of JALIGW010000001.1, forward strand.
GAGGAAAACAAGGAAAAAAGGCCTCTGCCGCCAAGCAATTTGCCAAACAGCAAACAGCACAGATGATATACACTGTTTGCTGTGTATTTCTGTGCATGTGTGCCTGACCCATAGAAATAGCAAAGAATTGGAGAAATGTACATTATGCCAGAAAGTTTTCTTAAATGTAGTCACGCTAACTCCTCCCAATTATTTAAATAGATCTACTCCAAGGTAAGTCAGGATTTAACTCTAATACTAAACAGAACACTGTTACATTTCAGACTATACTTGTACAGAGCTGTTAAAATTAATTAAAATTTCTGGAAGTATACATTATTCTCTATTATTTAAAAGAAGATACAATAGCACTGGGCCTCTTCAGAGCAAGCATTTATTTTAAAAAGCTTCTTTATTTTGTTAAGTTGTCTAGATTTACAGGGGTCTCCAACCTTGGCAACTTTAAGACTTGTGGACTTCAACTCCCAGAATTCCACAGCCAGCAAAGCTAACAAAGCTGGCTGTGGAATTCTGGGAGTTGAAGTCCACAAGTCTTAAAATTGCCAAGGTTGGAGGCTCTAGAAAAATAATAAAGCAGTCTTTAAAAAATAAGTCTAATAATTTGAACATTCTACAGACATTTATAGTTATTCACTTACACCCTTGCATCCAGTTCAGCAGAAAATAAAAATCTGCGTGTCTCTCCCAGCTATTTGCCTCTTTGCAGTTTCAGTTTCAGTTTCATTTTAGCATGTGGCAAATCAGCTGGGGATCGGGAAGCTGCTAAGGACTTGCTTGTCTTAACAGGCTCTTCCCTGTTTGCTACAAACAGGTAAATTGCTGGAAGACAGAGGCCAAAGGGTGGGGGTGGCTGGGTGGGTGGGGCTACATTCGGTGTATAAGACGCACCCAAGTTTTCACCCTCTTTTGGGGGGTAAAAAGGTGCGTCTTATACTCCGAAAAATACGGTATACTCTTTTAGCTTAGTTAGTTCCAACCCATGAGAATTGTATTTGATTGTGGTGAGATAATCAAAATCAATACATTCTGGAAGTTACATTGCAGCAGGAGAGCCATGTTTGTCTCTGGTAGAAATAGTCCTTATGATCGTAATTGTAAAGCAGATCGCGTGACCGTGCCCAATTTTACTAACTTTTTTTGGGTAGTGTTTGTTAAGTGAATGCAGCAGTCATAAAGCAAACTCTGCAGTCATTACACAAACCCATTATTCGCTATGGGGAGGGTTTTTTGTTTTTTGTTTTTGCCAGAAGCTGGAAGTAAAGACCAATTTCCGGCAAATGTTGTAAATCATGATTGCACGACAACCCTGGTTTGCCTGCTGCAAACGGCCATAAATATGGGCTGGTTGCTAAGCACCAAAACATGGTCACATGACCATGGGGCAGGGGACGGACGGACAGACATTGGAATTTTGAAACTGGGTGGCAAGTCCCATTTACATTGGTCATAAGTAGCAATAGCAATAGCACTTAGACTTATATACCGCTTCATAGTGCTTTACATCCCTCTCTAAGCGGTTTACAGAGCCAGCATATTGCTCCCAACAATCTGGGTCCTCATTTTACCGACCTCGGAAGGATGGAAGGCTGAGTCAACCTTGAGCCTGGTGAGATTCGATCTGCCAAACTGCTGGCAGCCGGTGATCAGCAGAAGCAGCCTGCAGTACTGCACTCTAACCACTGCGCCACTGCGGCTCATAGAGGACTACCTGTAGCAACTAAGACGAAAGCTGATGCCTTTTAAAGCAACAGCCACAAGAAGTGCTGCAAGGCTCTTGGTTTTCTTGAACTTTCTTATTGTGACAAGAAATAAACAGTGTTCCCTTGTTCATAGATTTAAAAATGAAGGCAAGTGAATCTTTTCACCAACTCTGAAGCCCATAAGCAGCAGCAGTAGCAGCCTTCCTTGCTCTGCTCTTCTAAGGTAGACTGCCTCTGAATATAGCTTCCCTCTAGCTTTCATGGTTAATGGCTGCTAATATACCAAAGTGGTCCCCCAGGCTACTTATTCTCTTTCAGCTCTTGTCAACCAGATGCCTCCAGAATTAGTGATTTCTCCCCCCCTCTCCAAAATCAATAGAAGATTCAGAGCTCATTAGATTAGGCTTTTTGCAAGAGAAGGGGAACTTTAACCCTTTCCACTTCCCCCCAAACTGCATTCTCATTTAATTCTCCCACTTGCCCTCCAAACTATAAAGTCTCCAGCTAGAAATGTGGCCACCAATTTTAAGAGCTAAGCGTTGTCCTTGCATCCTGTATCAGGGTAAATCCTGAGACATGTTTGTCGTTTGTGCCTCTTTGATAGGCAATGTTTTTGTGGCTGGGGAGGGCTGTACTTTGGACTTATCGTATTTTTCGGAGTATAAGACGCACCTTAGTTTTGGGGGAGGAAAATAGGGGGGGAAATCTACCTACCAGGTATTCATCTGGCTAGCGTCCTTAGTCTGGTCAGCTTCAGCATATTATTTTATCCCCTGGTTAGGGCTGGAAAAAGCATTCTTCGGAGCAAGTAGCAATGAAAAAAAGCCTGCAAAGACTTAGGGCTGGAAAAAAACTTCTTTGGAGAGAACAGCAATGAAAAAGCCTGCAAGCTGGGAAGATCCTTAGCACCTCGTTAGGGCTGGAAAAAACATTTTCAGAGGGAATAGCAATGAAAACAAGCCTGCAAGCTGGGAAGAGCCGGGAAGATCGTTAGCACCTCGTTAGGGCTGGAAAAAAAAGCTTCGAAAAAGCTACATTCAGAATATAAGACGCACCCAAATTTTTAGCCTCTTTTAGGGGGGAAAAGGTGCGTCTTATACTCCGAAAAATACGGTACTTATTTGTTCATTTTAGCTTTCCAGCATTCCCGGCTGGTGACAGGATAATCTGAAGGGCTTGTCCAATGACCGTTGCATTTTGCTATTCACCTTAGTAAGACAGAGGGAGAAAAAGCAAGTAAGCAGTTTTGTTGCTGAGCAATATGATCCAGTTTGATTTGTGGGCTGCAGCATTGAGGCTGGAGAGCTTCCCATTCTGGCTCAGACCACATAGGCCAATGATGGCTAACCATTTTCTCACCATGTGCCAAAAGTGCGCACGTGTGTGTGTGTACCGGCACCCATAATGCAATGCGCGCGTGACACCCCTGCGCCCCCCTGTTCATGTGCGCAATCCCTCCAGAGTCTCCGGAAAGCCTCTGGAGCCTAGGGAGGGCAAAAAACAGGCCTCCTGGAAGTTACGGAAGTCCAGAAACAGGCCCATTTCCAGCCTCTGGAGCCCAGGGGAGGCTGTTTTCGTCCTCCTGGAGG
>JALIGW010000001.1:309661475-309776475 GCA_023053685.1 Diadophis punctatus similis
GAATGCCCTTCTTTGTAAATGAAAAAGATAGTTTTCCTTTTGGTGAGACCTGCTTCTTTGACTTCCCGGTTCTAATTATAGCTCTGATCTTTCGTGGGCATCTCTAGCCAAATCCTAATTGGGCTGAGCCCTATTTAGGTAGTGCCACCTGCTGAGACCAGCAAGGGCATAATCAGCATAAAACAGTCCTCCTGGCTCAGCATTTGATAATTAGAAGTAGACTGCCACTGAATATTATGAGTTCCTTTTAGCCCATGTACCCAAATAACTATAGTTGGACATAAGTGGAGATCCCTTGATTATATAATAATAATAATAATAATAATAATAATAATAATAATAATAATAATAATAATAATAATAATAATAATAATAATAATAATAATAATAATAATAACAACAACAACAACAACAACAACAACAACAACAACAACAACAACAACAGAGTTGGAAGGGACCTTGGAGGTCTTCTAGTCCAACCCCCTGCTTAGGCAGGAAACTTTACACCACTTCAGACAAATGGTTATCCAACATCATCTTAAAAACTTCCAGTGTTGGAGCGTTCACAACTTCTGGAGGCAAGCTGTTCCACTGATTAATTGTTCTAACTGTCAGGAAATTTCTCCTTAGTTCTAAGTTGCTTCTGTCCTTGATAAGTTTCCACCCATTGCTTCTTGTTTCATTGCTTCAGGTGCTTTGGAAAATAGTTTGACTCCCTCTTCTTTGTGGCGGCCCCTGAGATATTGGAACACTGCTATCATGTCTCCCCTGATCCTTCTTTTCATTAAACTAGACAGACTTGAAATCCTGGGCTTAGAAAGCTTAGAACTACGTCGCCTTTGGCACAATCTAAGCATAGCTCATAAAATTATCTGCTACAACGTCCTTCCTGTCAATGACTACTTCAGCTTCAACCACAACAATACACGAGCATACAACAGATACAAACTCAAAGTGAACTGCTCCAAACTTGACTGTAGAAAATACGACTTTAGCAACAGAGTGGTAAATGCCTGGAACTCACTACCTGACATTGTGGTTTCGTCACCAAACCCCCAAAACTTTACCCTTAGACTGTCCACTGTTGACCTCACCCAATTCCTAAGAGGTCAGTAAGAGGCGTGCATAAGTGCACCAGCATGCCTACCGTCCCTGTCCTAATGTTCCCTCTTATCAGTACCCATCTTATGTATATAAACAATGTTATATGTTTATTACCAACACGTATTTGACAAAAATAAATTAAATAAATAAATAAATAAATATCCAGTTCCTGCAACCGTTCTTCATATGTTTTAGCCTCCAGTCCCCTAATCATCTTTGTTGCTCTTCTCTGCACTCTTTCTAGCATCTCAACATCCTTTTTACATCATGGCGACCAAAACTGAATGCAGTATTCCAAGTGTGGCCTTACCAAGGCATTATAAAGTGGTATTAACACTTCACATGATCTTGATTCTATTCCTCTGTTAATGCAGCCTAGAACTGTGTTGGCTTTTTTGGCAGCTGCCGCACACTGCTGGCTCATTTAAAGAACTTGTATGGCCACGTTTCTTGCAGAACGATCATATCTGGCTCACAGCGACCAATAAAAACAACAACATAAAAATACATCATTTTAACCCCCTGATTCAACCCCATCCTAGCCCCATACTTGGGGGAAGACCCAGGTTTTCACAGCCTCCATGCACCCTCCCCCCCCATCTCAGGTGAGGGGCTGTTCCAAAGGCCGGGGCAGCTACAGAGAAAACACATTTCTGAGATTCTTCTAAGTGACAAACTATTTTGAAACCTCTTTTTTTTTTCAGGAGTTGGAGAAAATGGGCCTCGGAGAGGATGTGGATCTACATGTCTACGAGATTCCTGTTGAGTATCAGGCTGTGCAGAGGCTCATTCCCGCCTTATGGAAGAAACACAGCCCACAAGTGAGTGAAAGGAAGTGAGAACGGCGGTGAGGTTGAGGAAGACCGGTGTCAGGAAACTGGCTCAGTTTGCAAAACCCTGATTTTTGAGGCATGGGACAATCCTGGGGGACAAGGGAGAACCCTGACTGGAGGGACGGCTGTGGCCTCTCACCCACTTGGCAGAAGATGGGGGCAGGTTTCCTGTTTGTCTGACCCATTCCTCCAGGGTGGGCACCTTCTGCTTTCTCCCTCCGATCCTGGCAATGCCTCTGGAGGTGGCTAGAAAGGAAGCAGCAGTCCGCATATGACTTTATTTGCTTGTTTGCGCTGTATGTTTGTATACCACCTCACAAAACAGCAAAATTTGTAAACTTTAACTAGTTCAGTGTTTCCCAACCTTGGCAACTTGAAGATGTCTGGACTTCAACTCCCAGAATTCCCCAGCCAGCTTTGCTGGCTGGGGAATTCTGGGAGTTGAAGTCCAGACATCTTCAAGTTGCCAAGGTTGGGAAACACTGAACTAGAGCAAGACATTTAACTGTCCTAAACACTGTAAAATAAGCGGCAACTTTGAACAGAACAATAGATAAATATGTTTAAATTTAGAACTCTTAGAGAAATCAAATAAACAGATTAAATGAGGTATCTAGCATTCAAAGGGAGTAATCTGGCAACCAAGGTAATCTTTTCTAGCAAAATTGTCTGAGGTAATTTTAGGTTCTGGCTCTCTATATGAGAAAGGAGGAGAACCTTACAGTCATCTGGCCACAAGCTAGTTAGGGCTTCAAAGGGTAATAGTAGCATTTTGAACGGACTTTAGATTCAAATACAACCCAAAAAAGGGGGGGAAACCCAAGTATATTATGATTGTCTGTAGAGATTTTCAGTCATCCAGGTCATGGTTGTCCCAAAGGTGCTTTTTCAGGAGGCACTTTTTCTTGTTTATTCCTTTGAAGACGTTTCGCTTCTCATCCAAGAAGCTTCTTCAGCTCTGACAGGATCCTTCCATTCCCCACTATCCTGTCAGAGCTGAAGAAGCTGCTTGGACGAGAAGCGAAACCTCTTCAAAGAAGAAACAAGAAAATCCAGTTGCTTCCTGAAAAAGAACCTTTGGGATATATTATGATTGCATTTCCCGGAGATCTTTAAAGGCTGGGTGGGGGCCATTTTTTTAATGGCTTAGGCCCATTGTTATCCCACTTTTTAAAAAAAGAAAGGAAGGAAGGAAAAGAAAGAAGAAAGAAAGAAAAAGAAAAGGAAGGAAGGAAGGAAGAAAGAAAGAGAAAGAAAGAAAGAAAGAGAAAGAAAGAAAGAAAGAAAGAAAGAAAGAAAGAAAGAAAGAAAGAAAGAAAGAAAGAAAGAAAGAAAGAAAGAAAGAAAAGCCAACAGAAATACTGCAAAGAGAGTAGAATCATGGCACACTTATATAGAGTGGCTGTATTTTCTTGGTGGCAATGGTAGATTGACTTTTGTTTCCTTTTTAACCAAGGTCTGTCTCTTTAAGGACATGCACTATGATTATATGCATTTCCTTCTTCCAGATGGGAGGAATGTACACTCCAGGGATCATTTGGAAAAGATTTAAGGGCATGTTGACCTCAGGTCGCTAGTTTGGCACTCAACTGTGCCAGTTTCACCAACCTGCTTTTCCACTTCTGCAACAGAAAGCTTTTGACTTGTTTTCAAAACAGCTTGTAGTTCACGTGGGACTGTCGGGCATGGCCACAACGGTGACATTAGAAAAATGCGGCCACAACGTGGGATACCGGGGTTTGGACAACTGCCACTTCTGCCCAGGTTCCGAATGCTGCATTGAAGGGGGCCCAGAGTGCATTGATTCGATCGTCGACATGGATGCCGTGTGCAAGAGAGTATCTGCATTGGGACTGGATGTCACCGTCACGATATCAGAGGATGCTGGGCGGTATGAAGTGGAAGTGGAGAAGAGAGGGCAAGGGGAAGGAGAAGGGGGTGGAGAGAGACAGTTTGAAGTACAGGTAGTCCTCAACTTAACAACCATTTGCTTAGTGACCGTTTGAAGTCACAACGGCACTGAAAAAAGTGACTTATGACTGTTTTTCACACTTACGACTGTTGCAGCATGGTCACATGATTGGAATTCGGGTGCTTTGCAACTGGCATGTATTTACGACGGTTGCAGTATCCCGGGGTAACGTGATCACCTTTTGTGACCTTCTGACAAGCAAAGTTCATAGGGGAAGCCAAATTTACTTAATGACCACATGGTTCACTTAACTGCAGTGATTTGCTTAACAACTGTAGTAAAAATGTTGTAAAATGAGGCACAACTCACTTAACAGCCGCCTTGCTTAGCAGCATAAATTTTGGGCTCAATTGTGGTCATAAGTCAAGGACTACCTGTAATCTTTTTGTATCTTTCATAGATTTTTTTTTGAATGATGTGTAAATGTGGTTTATTTCTATACTGTATATCTGTTGATGACTGATTTGTTTGTCATGCCAAGCTTCCAGGAATTCCCTAGCATTTTTGGAGTTGGCTTGGTCTCAGATGCCAATCATTTCCCAGTTGAAACTGTGGTTGAGTCTGTCCCTGTGTTGTGAGATTAAGGAGTCACCTTATAGAGGAGATGGCCAGCATAAAAATTTAATAAAGGAGTTTTGGTCATGAATTCTGCCTGCTGGTTGGCATTCATTGATGCACTTGGATTGCTTACATTGCCTAGTTGGGTAATGAAACTATTTCAAGCAAACAGACAAGACTAGGGAGCACTAAGAACTCCACCATTCAATTCCTGAACTATTTATTTATTTATTTATTTATTTGGCAGTTTTTCTATGCCGCCCTACTCCCTCAGGACTCAGGGCGGCGTACAACATTTTTTGAAAACTCCAAACAAATCATTAAAAAAGCAATTTTTAAAAAAACAGTTTAAAAAACAGATAAACAACATACATACATGGGGGAGACATCAGATATAAAATCGTCTCAAACTCACCCTGCCTGCCGGAAGAGCCATGTCTTAATGGCTTTTCGGAAGGCCAGCAGGGTGGGGATAGTTCGGATCTCTGGGGGCAGTTGGTTCCAGAGAGCAGGGGCCCCTACCGAGAAGGCCCTCCCCCTAGGCCCCGCCAGTCGACACTGTTTGTCCCACTCTGTGGGACCTGACCGGTTGGAGGGAGGAATGCGGCAGAATGCGGTCCCGGAGATAGCCTGGTCCTAAGCCATGTAGGGCTTTAAAGATGATGATCAGCACCTTGAATTGTACCCGGAGACAGCCAATGCAGCCAATTGGCAGCCAATGGGCAGCCAATGCAGCTGGCAGAGTATAGGTGTTACGTGGGTGTACCTTGAAACACCCACCACAGCATGCGCAGCTGCATTTTGCACCAGTTGAAGTCTCCGAATACTCTTCAGGGGCAGCCCCATGTAGAGCGCATTGCAGTAGTCCAACTACAGATATTCCACTTCTGTTGAAGAGTAGAGGAATGAAATGCCATAATTTATTTGACGGTATCTTTGTAGGCTTTCAAATGCAAGGGCTTATAAAGCTTGTTCCCCTTTCCCTGCCTGAAGAATCTCATTGTTCTTCTTGTAGGTATCTGTGTGACTTCACGTACTACACTTCCCTGCACCAGAGCCACGGGCGATCTGCATTTGTCCACGTGCCTCCCTTGGGAAAACCATACAGCGCAGAACAGCTGGGCCGTGCACTCCAGGCCATCATAGAGGAAATGCTCAATGTCTTAGAACAATCTGAGAGCAACATCAACTGTCACAACGAACATTGAACTCGGGCCAAAGTCCCCGCCTCTTTAACTTTCCTCATGGTTGCACTTCCAAAAACTTTTCTCCTGTTCTTACAAGAATCCCAGCTGGCAGCGTCCATGTAGAGGATTGAGAACAGAAATGGATTCCTGGCAGTCTTGAGGAGATACATTTTGGGAGATCCTCCTGTGCTTCTCTTTCGATTCCAGCCAAACTAGCTCTCGCTAGCTTCTCGGGGGGGGGGTGTCCCCATTGGTGTTCAGGTCCTGCAAAGATCGTTAAAGATCGTCGATTGAGAGGATTTGCCAGCTAGGCAATTGCTCCAGTTGTCTGATGTGTTCCAGTTCAATTTCGCAAGGTCTTTGTGTTTTTCAGAAGGACAATTCGATGGTTCCACTCAACTTGTAGCAAGTGCTTTCGGTTCATAATGTAGGACCCTCGCAGGAAGTGCTGTTCCCTTTACAGGAAGTTGTATTGTACATTTGCCCGGAAGCTTGGAAGATTTTTTTCTTCTTCTTCACGGCTTAAAACTGATTCCTCCAATTTATATGGTAGAGTTCCGCTCTTCATGAGGAACACTTGAGGATGGAAAGAGAGGCGGGAACATTTCCTTTCATTGACACCTCATGCCAAATCTGTTGATGGTTTTTTTTTTTAAGAAAGACCAGATCTCTTTGGATTTTGCCTTTCCTGACTTCCGTAGCCACCCATCGGTCTGAAATGTAGAACTTCTCTTCTCTTCTGGCCTGCTGGCTTAATGTGCCCTAGGAACTGGCCTCTCCCAGCCACACACCCCAAATAGCCCTACCGTAGCTATCTTTCCCAGTGCCTCAACGTGAGATGTTGCTCAAATGTCCTTTTCTACCTTAGGAAAATAATACGGTACATATTCTTTTCTAAACTTTTCTGCTCTGCTGGGGCAGGGATGAGACTCTGGATGGAGATTAGGATTTTGGCGTTTCTGCTTGCCAGGAGAAGGGGGTGAAGACTTGCTGGCACCATCTCCTGCCCTGGTGAAGGCCTCTTTTGCTTCAGCTCCTGCTTCTGGGCAGAAGTGCCCATCGTTTCTTCAGCAGAGTAGTTCTCCAGGAATTTCCCCTGGGCTCTTCCCTCCGTAATGCTGACCTGACGGTGGCCCTTGCCAGCTCTGTAGAAAAACGATGCTGCACTTTTTACCTAGATGGGATTAGGGTATAATATGCATTCAAAAGATTAAAGACTGGGGGGGTGGGTTGTTTTTGTTTTTTTCTTTTAAAACGAGCAGTGTTCAACTCCACGCTAAACAGGGAGACTTTAGGGATGAAGCAGCAGGAAGCAACTTGTATGGCAGAACGGAGACTCGGCCACTCTATAATCTTGGACAATGGAATTGCCCGATAAAACTGAACTGGCCACAAAAAAAAAGAAGCAACTTTGGCTAAAAATGGTCTGGTTTAAAATGAAACCGGTCCTTCTTCGCTGTAAAATCATTCTTGTTTGAAAATCTCTCTCTCTCTCTCTCTCTCTCTCCCTCTCCCTCTCCCTCTCCCTCTCCCTCCCTCCCTCCCTCCCTCTCTCTACCTCTCTCTACCTCTCTCTACTAATTGATCCTGCTTTTATAGTAACTCTCAGTGAGAGCTGCCTTGTGCTTGTCTGCTTGCTAAACCCAGTGGTAATCTGGTTGCAAGACAAAGGGCTGTTGGGGTTTGAATGCATGGCCGTATTTTGAGACAGTCTTATGTGAACCTCATCTGTACCCCTTTTTGGGTTGCTAAAGTAGCTCTTAAAATTGTTTGCACACCAGCCTCTTACACTTGCATTCAAATTCCAAGCACCCTTGGGTGTGGTAAGTCAGCCAACTTCTTCTGTTTCATTTAATAATTTATTTTATTTAATATTTTTTTGTCCAAATGTGATGGCTTCTGTGCTTTCCCCCCCTGGTTCCCACCCTAGCAAAGGTGGGGTCATGGCATAGGGTCTACATTTGTTTTTAGATTTGCAAGCAGTCTTCTTCCTTGGAACACTTCGTAAGATGGCAAACTGTGCAAGGGGCCTTTTGCCCCCTTTTCTTATATATATATATATAAAACAGCAACAATGCAGTTTAACATATTAACAGAGTTGGAAGGGACCTTGCAGGTCATCTAGTCCAACCCCCTGCCCAAGCAGGAGACCCTACATCTGCCTCTACCTAGGATTGAACTCTCAACCTCCTGATTGTGAGGCAAGAGCTCCACCTCTAGGCCACAGCAGCAGGGAATAAGGAGCAGAGGGCTGCTGTTTTTAGTTCTAATAAAGTGTAGCTGTGAAATTTATATAATCTTATTAGATGGGTGCAGATATGCACATTGTATAAAGGCTATCTCTCTTTGAAATGATAAGAATAGGTGACCTGGATATTTTTTTTCTCTTTAAGATGTGAAATGGCTTAACATTTAAATGGAAGGAAAGGTGGGTTGTTACAATTAAAAACCTCCTTTTAGGGGACCATGCCTTTTTTTTTTTAGAGATGGTTACCCTTACTGGAAATTTCTCTCCCTCATTCTTCCTTTCTTAAAATTACATTTTCTTTTTTATCGTCTGTTTGCTAAGGGAATGGGATTTTTCAGGCTTCACTGCAAAATCCTTTGCAAGGTTGGAGTGACTTGATTTCAAAGACCGCTTCTTAGAAACGGTGAGAACATTTGTCCGGTAGCACCGTCTCATCCTGTGGATTTGACAATACTTCAGTTTTCGGACAGTCACCTTATAGCAGTGTTTCCCAACCTTGGTAATTTTAAGATAGCAGTAGCACTTAGACTTATATACCGCTTCATAATGTTTTACAGCCCTCTCTAAGTGGTTTACAGAGTCCGCATAATTGCCCCCCAACAATCTGGGTCCTCGTTTTACCCACCTCGGAAGGAGGGAAAGCTGAGTCGACCTTGAGCCAGTCGGGATTGAACTCCAGGTTGTAGGCAGAATTAGCCTGCAATACTGCTTTCTAACCACTGCGCTACCATGGTATGCTTGCTGGGGAATTCTGGGAGTTGAAGTTCAGATACCTTCAAATTGTCAAGGTTGGGAAATGGTGCCCTACAATAACCCCATTTCTGACAATATGAGTTCAAGGAAGAGCGTCAAGCATCCTGGTCTGTCCATACTGACACAAGGGTTCTCCTGCTAGTCCTCCGCCATCCCTTGGGTGTTTTTCCTTCCATGGAACTTTTAGTCCCCTAATAATCACACCATGGGCAGTTCAGAAACTTTTGAATCCGTACCTTTTCTGGAGAACATGATGCTCTAAACATGGATTCTGACTTAGAATCAGTGGTGGGTTCCTACCGGTGCGGTCCACTCTATAGCACCGGTAGCGGCCCGCTGGTGACGTCACAGTACCGGTGCGGTCGGTTGCCGGTGCCTGGGCACCGCCATTTTTAAAAATTTTTTTTATTTTTTTTTAAATTTTTCTTCTACGCATGCCCAGAAGCCGAGCTTCCGGCACTGCGCGTGCGCTGCCTTCCTACCCCACAGTGAGTCCAAGCAGGGGAGGATGGCTGAGGGAGCGTGTGAGACGCTGAAAGAACGGGCGGCAGGAGCTATCTCCATTCCCCTCCCTTCAGCAGTCCGAGAAGCCACGAACGCGCAGTGATGATCCCAGGCATTTTCGCACGTTCGAGGCTTCTCGAGCTGCTGAGGGGAGGGGGAATGGGCGGCAGAACCTATCTCAGTTCCCCTCCCTTCAGCAGTCCGAGAAGCCACGCCTACCCGGTCACATCGCTGGCAAGCCACACCCACAAAATAAGCCACGCCCACAGAGTGGTAGTAAAAAAATTAGGAACCCGCTCCTGCTTAGAATGTGTATAAGATATATACAGATAGTTCTTGACTTATGACCACAATTGAGACCAGAATTTCCATTTCCAAACAAGGCAGTTGTTAAGAGAATCATGCCCACTTTATGACCTTTTTGGCCATGGTTGTTTAGCAAATCACTGCAGTTGCTAAGTGAATCATGCCATCATTAAGCAAATCCAGCTTCCCCCATTCTTTGGTTGTCGGAAGCTGGCTAGGAAAGTTGCTTATGGTGTTTATAAGATCCCGGCTGCTGTAAATACATGCCACTTGCCCAAAATTTGTTGACATGACCCTGGGAATGTTGCGATGTGAGGACTGATCAAAGCCCCCTTTTTGGTGCTGCTGTAATTTTTGAACAGTCGCTAAATGAATCGTTGTAAGTCAAGGACTATCAGTATTTAGTACAAATAGATTAAAATTGATTACTCATGTTTCCTCTAATTGACAACTTCAGTTACCGGGACGCAGATTATTACAACGGCAAATCTGAAACATGTTTTTGAACCAGCTGTTTTTAAAGCAAAATTCTTTTGTGTTTAGTGCATCCCACGTAATTTGTTAGTATTGTGTGCAAACAAATACGGAACTTTGCTTGGAAGCTTATTTTTACTGGGAGATTGGTAAATGTGTGAACAGACTATTCAATGGTATATCTTTAAAGTGTTAAAAACAGTTGAGAATGTTGAATTTGGCACAGGAAAGAGGTGTGCATGTAACTTAAAACTTCTCAAAGAGACCTTTTGCCCAGAATTTGGGGAGGAGGAAGGGAAAATCAGGCTTTGGAGTGATGTTTTCAGGTGGGAGGTGTGGCAAGGGGTCTGAAAACAGTGGCCCAGAGCAGGGGTCTCCAACCTTGGCAACTTTAAGACTTGTGGACTTCAATTCCCAGAATTCCTCAGCCAGCTTTGCTGGCTGAGGAATTTTGGGAGTTGAAGTCCATAAGTTGCTTCTCTTAATGCACAATATAGGGTGCTTCTGTATAAATAATTTTAACCCTTATTGTGGTATCAGCCTAGCCAAAACCCCACAGAATGCAATGGCTGTGGTTTTTGAGATTTTCTCTGATTTTCACATGTGGTCCCAGCCCATAGAGAGACGTTTAAGAATGGATAACTCTACTTTCCAGCCTCCGACCCTATGGCTGAGTTCGGGATCAGAACCCTGGGTTATGCCTGCTGCAGCATGTTTTTTTCTTCCTGGTTCAGCTGCACCCCCACTTCCGGGTATGCAGGAAGAAGATCTGTTTATGCTACAAATTGGGGCTGTTGCTCCACTTCTCCAGCTGTGATTGGACCTCCATGTCTCTGGTGTTTTTCTAATGAAAATGTTGTCTGGCTAGCTTCCACAATGGGGGTTGGCATAAAGGGTGGGTGGGAGTGGACGGGGACTGGTGAGCAGCAATTTGATCATCGGCACAGTGTCCTCTGATGAACTGTCGCATCGGTTGCAATCTTCCACACTGCTAAACCAGAATTTGCCTTGCCGAACAGGCAGACTCCGTCTAGCAGCCTTAGCAATGTAATTATTACTTGTTTGATCATTCCTAATCTTTTTGTCACTATCCCAAAAAAATAGGCGCCACTTGAAAACCCAGAAGTCACCCAGAGTCCTCTAATTCAGGGAATGGCACCTATGACAACTTTAGGACCTGTGGACTTCAACTCCCAGAATTCCTGAGTCACCAGCCCTTGTTAAAAGAAACCAGATTTTGTAAACCGGCACTTAAACATGAGTTTTAGTTGTGGTTTCTTCCCAAAAGTAAAGACCTAACTTTCAGAACGGGTTTATAAATCACACTCTGCTAACTATCAAATACAGAACACTGTTCATTCCTTAGTGTCAGTTAGGTTATACTTACTTAAAAGAAACCCATTTAGTCAGAGTGACAAAATTACCCAGCCACTACAGCTAGTCCTCAACCTACGACCGCAATTGGGATAAGAATTTCCATTGCCTTGCAAGATGGTTAAGCGAGTCGTGCCTGATTTTATGACTTTTTTTTTTTTAGCCATGGTGGTTAAGTAAATCACTACCACTGTTAAGGGAATCACATGGTGGTTAAGCAAATTCATCTTCCCCCATTGACTTTTGCTTGCCAGAAACACAGCTGGGGAGGTCGCCAATGGCAGTCACATGACCCCCCGGGGTGCTGCAACCATTGTAAATAGATGTCGGTTGCCTAACACCTGAATTTTGATCGCATAACCGTGGGGATGCTGCAGCAGCAGTCATAAGCAGGAGAACTGGTTGCAAGTCCCTTTTTTCCAGCACCATTGTAACTTCGAATGGTCACTAAACAAAGCCAAGGTCTGCCTTTATATCTATATCTCATGCAAAGAGTCCATTGCTCAAAGAAATAGATACAAAGCAGCTTACCCCCAGCTGATCATCCATTTAATTGATGTTCTATTAACACATCAAGGAATTCTCATTCAGGGGCTCCAGTGTTGGACAGACTCAAAAGTACCCTTTGCGTTTAGGGCAGGGGTGTCCACCCGTGGCAACTTTTAAGACACGCGGACTTCAATTCCCAGATTTCCCCAGACAGCCATGCTTGGACACCTCTCCTTTAGGGGCTGAAGACTTGACCACCTTGGGCTTTTGACCATATGAGCCACAGTGGCGCAGTGGTTAGAGTGCAGTACTGCAGGCTACTTCTGCTGACTGCCGGCTGCCTGCAATTTGGCAGATCGAATCCTACCAGGCTCAAGGTTGACTCAGCCTTTCGTCCTTCCGAGGTGGGTAAAATGAGGACCCAGATTGTTGGGGGCAATAGGCTGACTCTGTAAACTGCTAAAGAGAGGGCTGTAAAAGCACCGTGAAGTGGTATATAAGTCTAAGTGCTGTTGCCATATGCTGCAGACACCCCACAGGATGCCTGTGTTTAGACGCTCGACTCCAGTTCCAGAGGATTCAAGCAGAGTTCCTCTAACCTCTGGCAATGCATCAGATTACCTCTCAAAAAGCCACCTGGCTCATGTGCCTGCCCTTCGGGTCTGCAGCTCCTTGGAGACTGACCATCTGCTAAAGCTGCCGAATTTTGTCAAGGTCCGGAATCCTGACCTCTGAATCGCCGAAATGGTTTCGTTTTCCTTTTGAGTTCTCTGACTTTGTTTTCATTCTGGTTTCATCTCCTCAGGAATCTCTTTTCATTAAAACGCTGGACCTTTTGTTTCACCTTCCCCCTTCTACGGCTAACTAGAAAATGTAATTTATTCTATAATTTCCCTTTTTTTTTGTTTTTGTTTTTTTGTTTTTTTACAAACCAGTTAATTTTAGGGGACGGTTGTTTTCTTTCCACAGAACCGCTGTCTTCAGTACTAAGCACCTGCGTATTTTTTAATGGTTGCATTAAACTCGTTTTATTTAATCAATTAAAAATGAAGTGTCCTTTCTGTTTTTCTGCTTCACTTCTTTCTCCCGCTCCCCCGGTTACATCGACAAGTTCTTAACGTTTCAGACGTTTTCTTCTGCTCATTCATAAACCGAACGAGGCCACCTAACTGAAGAACGTTATCGAGGAATTGCGCAGCGACTGTTCAAATGAAGTCAGAGGCACTGACACGAATTTGTAGTTTTATATAAATAAATTTATTTAACATATTTACAGCAGACAAGACAGGAACACAAGAACACCATGAGGTAAATCAAACAGCATACAGAACACAGAAGGGGGGAAAAAGCGGGAAAAAGAGAAACTTCCCCTTTATACTTAGAGCAACCAATCAGAGCGCAGATTGCCTACACAAGAGGCAGTATTCTCCAATCAACTACAACTCTGTGCTTTGGCCCACTGCACACTTCACTATTCCAGCTACTAAACTTAATAGCCTAACAAATGTTAAATTTGTTTTGGGGTGCAGGTTGAAAAGGGCTATTAAAAAGATTCCTTTTTATAAAAATTATCCGTTTCGTTGCTGCCCGATGCTTAGTCAACCTAGAATTTGCAGTGACAATGGAAATATCCATGTAGTTTTATTGGCATAAGTGCAGAAACAGTTCATCACTTTCAAAATGTTTTTCCAACTGCTTTGGCTAGTCCACAGCCATGGGGTTTCCTGTGTGTGTCTGCCCTGTATGATCACATCTGATTCTGCTTAGCTTTGGAGGTCAGCCAAGTGTTGATACCTAACAGAATAGCAGAGTTGGAAGGGACCTTGGAGGTCTTCTAGTCCAACCCCCTACTCAAGCAGGAAAGCCTGTACCATTTCAGACAAATGGTTGCCCAAACTCTTCTTTAAAAACCTCCAGAGTTGAAGCACCCACAACTTCTTGAAGCAAGTCGTTCCACTGATTAATTGTTCTAACTGCCAATAAATTTCTTTTTGGTTCTAAGTTGGTTCTCTCCTTAGTTTCCACCCATTGCTTCTTGTCCTGCCTTCAGGTGCTTTGGAAAATGGCTTGACTCCCTCTTCTTTGTGGCAGCCCCCGAGATGTTGGAACATTGCTATCATGTCACCCCTAATCCTTTTTATTAAACTAGACATACACAAATCCTGCAACTGTTCTTCATATGTTTTAGCTTCCGGTACCCTAATCTTTGTTGCTGTAGTTCAGTTATGGCTAACCTTTTTGTTGTCGCGTGCCAAAAGTGCGCCTGCGTGCCCGCACCCATAATGCAATGTGTGCACAACCCCTGCCGCCCCCTGCACATGTGCGTGCAACCCCTTGCGCTCCTACCCCCCGCGCATGTGCACATGACCCCCTCGCGCTCCCCTGAACCCCATTTTGGGTGTAGTAGGCCTCCCTGCAGCCCCCTGGGAGCAAAAATGGGCCATTGGGGGCTGCGCTGCACCCTCCCGTGCCCCATTTTGGTCCTAGTAGGCCTCCCTGCACTTATAACCCATAATGCAATGTGTGCACCCCTGCGCATGCCCTGTCCACCCGTGCATGAGTGCAACCCCCATGTTCTCTCTGCCCTGTGCATGTGCGTGTGCCTCCTGCATGCGCCCCGCCCCCGCGCATGCATGGCAGAGACCTGAAAATCAGCTGGCTGGCGGGAGGCACACACGCATGCGCGGTGGAGCTGAGCTTGGGTGACAGCTTGCGTGCCCACAGAGAGGGCTCTGCAAGCCACCTGTGGCACGCGTGCCATAGGTTCGCCATCACAGCTCTAATTGTTACCTAGTTGGACATGAAGCTATCCCATTAGAATTCAATGGTTGTGTTGTGGAAAATGTCCAAGTGGTTGAAATAGGGCAGAAAGGGAAGGGAGATGCTTATCCCCTTTTTCTCCTTTTCTCAACACGGCACCCCTGTGGAATGTGATACTGAAGCTTCTCCATTGATCTCCAGAGGGTAGCAGTCTATGGAAGGCTGCTCTTCAGCACAAGTGATCAATGGCATACTTTTAAGCCATTGATCCAGGTTTTGTAGGGGGAAATTTCATTGACTTCAGTTGGAGGGAAACTGCTAAGATTTGCTGCTCTGTCTGGTTTTCGTCTTGCAGTTTGGACCAAGCCATAAACTATTGGAGAGCCAGTTTGGTGTAATGGTGAAGGCGCCAGTCAGAGCTTGCCACTGTGGTTCAATCAAGCTCATGGATGCACCTCTGTGCTGCATTTGATATGGTGAACGGTGTTTGATTAACCCCAACTGAGAATCTCCATAGACAAGAGGAGTCAACCTATTTTCCAAAGCACCAGATGGCAAGACAAGAAACAATGGATAGAAACTAATCAAGGAGAGATCCAACCCAGACCTAAGGAGAAATTTCCTGATAGGTAGAACAATTAATCAATGGAATGACTTCCCTCCAGAAGTTCTGGGTGCTCCATCACTGGAGGCTTTTAAGAAGGTCCTGGACAGCCATTTGTTTGCAATGATATAGGGTCTCCTTCTTCAGAATGGGGTTGGACTAGAACAGGGGTCCCCAACCTTTTGGACCAAAGGGATCACTAAATTCATAATTTTAAATCCTGCGCACCACTAATATGATCTGCCTAATGACTGGCTGGGTGGGCGTGGTTAGGTAGTCATGTTACTGGGTTGGCGTGGCCAACTTGATGTCACTCATATCGAGGGGCACCTCGCTGGCTTGTACTCACCCCTCCCCTCTCAGACACTCCTTGCTTGCCCACCCGGGCTCTTTAGGGCCCCAACAGGAAGCAGTTGTTGGAGCTAAGCAGCCACCATGAGAAAGAGTTGGCAAAACAGCTGCCTCAGTTCAATTTGGATCTGACCGAGGTGGCTCAGCAGAAGCACCTCACTGAGGACTACGAGCATAGGCTTTCCAAGCAGAGGGAAGACCTGAGGGAGTGCAAGACCAGGTACCGGCGCCTGGAGGCTCAGCGGGCTGAGATGGTCAGCCAGTTCCAGGCCATGATGCAGTCCTACTGGAGCAAGGCCCTCCGGCTCTTCGTCACCAGCGGCGCTTCCCTCCAGCCTTCGCCCAAAGCCCCGCACCAGGCAGCTGAAGCAGACCCCAAATTGGAATTTCTACCCCCCTCCAACCCACACAAAAAGACCCCGAAGGGGGAGACACTCTGCAGCAACACAAGTGTTTGTTGCATGTATCTGGCCCAGGGGCTGTAGTTTGAGGACCCTTGATTTAGTGCAATATAAAAGATGCAAATAATTTTTCTGTGGGCCACCAAAATTTTCTCGCGGACCACCAGTGGTCCACGGACCACTAGTTGGTGACCGCTGGACTAGAAGACCTCCAAGATCCCTTCCAACTCTGTTATTCTATTAATCTATCCGGAAGGAGAATAAAGTTGCAGGCTTTCAGTTGGCTTCTATCCCCCATTTCATGCAAGCTTACATTGAAAGACCATCCTGAGTCTGTAGCCATAATTGCATTGATTAGAACAGAGATGGGGAATTTCTGACCCTTCAGTTTTGCTGGACTCCTGGCACCAATTTCTGTGACTTTAGCCATGCTGACTGGCTAGTGCAGTCCAACAAAAGCTTTTTTTTTACTTTAAACGGACCTTGGGGAAAAGTCAGTGCTTGTTCTGCTTTGAACTAAACTTCCCACAATCCCCTGCCTTTATTTCTGAAGAGCAGAGGCTGGGGTCCCCTGTCCAGCACCTCTGAATTACCGCCAAGTTGCTGATGTTGCATGTTCTAGCAAGTTGATAGGTTGCACTTGAAGACCACCAGGTGGCGCTATTGCACATGGAATGCAAGCCTCTCAGTTGGAGTGGCGGTGATTACATATTTTCCTACCTGATTCATGAGAATGAATCTCTACTAGGGTCTAAAAGAGAAATTCTCCAGTCTATATTGCCTGCGAAGAAAGATGTATAAATCTGCTTGTCTAAATATTTTTGGAGAAAAAGAGAGATGCATCTGCAGTGGCAAGCAGAACCTACAGGATCCTGGGTGATCCCAAAACCTGTGTAAGGTAAAATCAGGTTAGTACTTGAAACCACTAAGATAAATAGGGTCATAGGCTAGACTGGGAAGTCAGAAAATCATCCCAGAAGAGCCATATTGGAAGAAGAAATTTTTTACCTTAAAGACATTTTAAAATTATATTCTGTAGTTAATATTGGAACATATTTTTCTAATTTTGGCATATCTATAGAACTTGCAACAACAATCAACAATGGTTGAGGCTCCAGAAGACCAGGAGACTCTGCATCTTTCGCAACATCTGAAGTGGTAGAGGAGAAAGAGGAAGAAGGAAGGAAGGAAGGAAGGAAGGAAGGAAGGAAGGAAGGAAGGAAGGAAGGAAGGAAGGAGGAGGAGGAGGAGGAGGAGGAGGAGGAGGAGGAGGAGGAGGAGGAGGAGGAGAATGACTACTTCAATGACTACTTCAGCTTCAACCACATTAATACACGAGCACACAATAGATACAAACTCAAGGTAAACCGCTCTAAACTCGATTGCAGAAAATACGACTTCAGCAATAGAGTGGTCAATGCCTGGAATGCACTACCGGACTTTGTTGTTACTTCCTCAAACCCCCACAGCTTCAACCTTAAACTGTCTACCATGGACCTCACCCCATTCCTAAGAGGTCTGTAAGGGGCGTGCATAAGCGCACCATTGTGCCTACCGTCCCTGTCCTACTGTCCCTATTTATTCGTACCAATTTCCTGTGTTCATACTCATGTTTATTCTTATACCTATTATCTTGTAAAGAATTGACAAATCAAATCAAATTTTAAAAAAAGAAAGAGAAAAGAATGGCAAAAAAAAAAGACGACTTGAATTTAATCTGTAACCCAAATGACATAGATCTCTCTGTCTCTCTGTCTCTGTCTCTGTCTCTGTTTCTCTCTCTCCCCCTCTCCCCCCCCCCCTCTCTCTCACACACACACATTGACATGGGCAGCTATAGAAAGCAAAAAATAAATATGCCAGCTGGGCTAAAAACTAAAATGCAAATTCTCATCATGCTGTTTTCCAGAGGCCCAGAGACATAAAAAAAAAAAAAAAACAAGCCACAGGCTTTAGAACCTTCATTAACAACCAAGCTTCGTTTCTTCTGATGTTACATTTTAAAAGCACCCTTTAAAAAAAGCCGAGGTGGCGCAGTGGTTAGAGTGCAGCACTGCTGGCTACTTCAGCTGACTGCTAGCTGCAGTTCAGCTGTTCAAATCTCACTGGCTCAAGGTTGACTCAGCCTTCCATCCTTCTGAGGTTGGTAAAATGAGGACCCAGATTGTTGGGGGCAATATGCTGAACTCTGTAAACCGCTTAGAGAGGGCTGTAAAGCACTATGAAGCGGTATATAAGTCTAAGTGCTATTGCTAATTGCTCTGTTGCCTTATGGACAGAGGTGAGAAGCAAATCCAAACCTTCTGAGGGAAGCTTGCACACTTACCATTGAAACCTTCACCAAAGAAGAAGGGTTTGGAAAGGGGGAAGAGGAGACACAAAATGCTTCAAGTATGTTCCAGAACCTGATGGCCATACATGTTTCAGGCAAGGCAGAAGGCAGACTGAATGAACCAGTCTTATTTATTTATTTATTTATTTATTTATTTATTTATTTATTTATTTATTTATTTATTTATTTATTTATTTATTTATTTATTTATTCGAAGTTCTTCTATGCCGCCCTACTCCCTCAGGACTCAGGGCGGCGTACAACATTTTAGGGAACATCAAATAAATGTTAAAAACAATTAAAAACAATTTTAAAACAACAAACATATCATATATACATGGGGGAGACGTCAGATGGAAGGTCGTCTCAACATCACCCTGCCTGCAGGAAGAGCCATGTCTTAATGGCTTTTTGGAAGGCCAGCAGGGTGGGGATGATTCGGATCTCCGGGGGGGAGTTGGTTCCAGAGAGCAGGGGCCCCTACAGAGAAGGCCCTCCCCCTAGGCCCCGCCAGTCAACACTGTTTGGCTGACGGGACCTGGAAGAGACCCACTCTGTGGGACCTGACCGGTCGAAGGGAAGTATGAGGTAGAATGCGGTCCCGGAGATAGCCTGGTCCTAAGCCATGTAGGGCTTTAAAGATGATGATCAGCACCTTGAATTGTACCCGGAGACCAATGGGCAGCCAGTGCAGCTGGCGGAGTATAGGTGTTACGTGGGTGTACCTTGAAACACCCACCACAGCACGCGCAGCTGCATTTTGCACCAGTTGAAGTCTCCGAATACTCTTCAGGGGCAGCCCCATGTAGAGCGCATTGCAGTAGTCCAGTCGAGAGGTGACAAGGGCGTGAGTGACCGTGAGTAGAGCCTCCTTCTCCAAGTATGGTCGCAATTGGTGCACCAGGCGAACCTGTGCAAAAGCCCCCCTAGCCACAGCTGCAAGGTGTTGGTCTAATTTTAGCTGTGGATCTAGGAGGACTCCCAAATTGCGAACCTGTTCTGAGAGAGTTAGTTTTTCTCCCTCAAGAACCAAGGAGGGACAGTCGATATAGTCCTTCGGGGGCAATATCCAGAGCCACTCAGTCTTGTCGGGGTTGAGTCTGAGTCTGTTCCTCCCCATCCAGATCCTAACGTCGTCCAGCACTGGCACATCGCATCAACCGCCTCCCTGAAGTTAGACGGGGTGGTAATGTACAGTCTTCAGTTGGCGTTTTCAGATATTAGTGCCCAACATCATGGGGAAAAGAAGCAGCAGCTACAGGTAGTCCCTGCTTCACAGCTATGCATTTAACAATGGTTGCAAGTTACAATGGTGCCGAAAACAGTGACTTGCAATCAGTCCCTGCACTTACGACCATCGCAGCTTCCCTGTGGTGTAATGATCAACATTCAGGCCCTTGGCAACATGCATGTATATACAATGGTTGGTGTGTCCTGGGGGGTCACATGATCGCCATTTGCAACCTTCCCAGCCAGTTTCTGACAAGCAAAGTCAAGCCAGATTTGCCTAATGCAGGGGTCCCCAAATAATTGATCATATTTTCAAACTGCTGCTACCGTTAAGGAAGATTTTTCTAACATTCAGCTACTCTCTGCTTTCCGACTGCACCTGCTGGAACAATGGAGATTCAGTGTCATTGTATTCTCTTTCCTGCCTTGTTTCTCACGGTGAAACATCCTCAGTTCCTTCAGTCTCTCCTCACAAGACTTCATTTTAGTCCCTCAATCTTAGTTTACTGTCCTCTGAAGACATTCCAGTTAGTCCGCATTCTTCTTAGACTTTGAGGCTTCAGACATACGGGTGGGGTTTGACCGATAGCACTTCAGGCAATTTAGACAC
Organism: Diadophis punctatus similis; assembly: GCA_023053685.1. Lineage (NCBI taxonomy): Eukaryota > Metazoa > Chordata > Lepidosauria > Squamata > Dipsadidae > Diadophis > Diadophis punctatus. Next base: position 309,681,566 of record JALIGW010000001.1, read on the forward strand.
AATACTTCAGCCACTACAGCCTATGACTGCATTTGCTGATTTTTTTTGTAGTTACATCCTATTGACGACTTATCTTAAACTTGTAATCAGCTACTGGTATCTCTCGATTAGTGCAGTTAATGCAGGGTGTCAGCAGTGGTGGGTTCCTACCGGTGCGGTCCACTCTATAGCACCGGTAGTGGCCTGCTGGTGATGTCACAGTACCGCTGCGGTCGGTTGCTGGTGCCTGGGCGCCGCCATTAAAAAAAAAATTTTTTTTTTACATTTTTTTAAAATTTTCTTCTGCGCATGCCCAGAAGCCGAGCTTCCGGCACTGCGCATGCACTGCCTTCCTACCCCACAGTGAGTCCAAGCAGGGGAGGATGGCTGAGGGAGCACGTGAGACGCTGAAAGAACGGGTGGCAGGAGCCTAGGATCATCGAATGGGGAGAAGCATTCAGGCCGGACGGAGCCTCCTAGAAGAACCGCTGCCGCGGTCTTGCTGCTCCCGCTGTGGGGGGCTGCGTTGCGGGTGGGCAATGCCTCCCGCTTCTCCAGCCGCTGCCAAGCTCCTGAGGCCCATGCCCACCCGGTCACATGGCTGGCAAGCCACACCCACAAAATAAGCCACACCCACAGAGTGGTAGTAAAAAAATTAGGAACCTGCCCCTGGGTGTCAGACTTAAGGCCCACGGGCCAGATCCGGCCCACAGGGTGCTTAGATCTGGCAGCCCTGGAAACAGCGAAGGACCTCTGCCTTTGCCAGTGAAAACAGAACTTGCGAGGGCCACGTGTGGCTCTCCCGAGCTCCGTTTCTGCTGGCAGAGGGTTGCAGGAAGCCGTCGCAGCCGAAAATAGAGCTTGGGAGCCAATTTTCCCTAGCAGAGCGCTTGGGCCACCACAGGCACCTCTGATATAAGTGACGTTGAGCTGGCCATGCCCACCCCGGCCCCCTGAGGTCAAACACAAGCCTGATGTGGCCCTCAATGAAATCGAATTTGACACCCCTGAGTTAATGTATCCCAGGAAATAGTTGCATTATTTGAATTCCCACTATTGGAAATGATATGTCTATGGTAAATGGTTCCACTTTGATGAAGAAAAAGGTAATGAAAGATTTTAAACATAATTTTTTATAAATATGTTAATGAAATATTACAGTAAAGGATAAAAGAATATGATTTAAAGATATACAGCAGTGGTGGGTTCCTACTACCGGTGCGGTCCGGTGCGTAGCTCCGGTAGGGAGCGGCCGATTGAGCAATTTGCGCGCGACTGCTCTGGTGCAGTCTTTGCAAGTCCATCGCACATGTTGCCATCTTTTTAAAAGAATTTTTGGGCTTTTTTGCTTCTGTGCATGCGCGGAAGCAAAATCTCGCTGAAATCGTGCGTGTCCCCTCGCGAGATTTTGGCGAGATTTTGCTTCCACGCATGCGCAGAAGCAAAATTGTGCAAGGGTGTGTGCGTGCGTAGCGAGTGAGCAGGCACACGAAATGTGGAGATGTGCGCGCAGCGCACCGGTATCAGTAAGTGAGCAACCCGCCCCTGGTATACAGGTAGTCCTTGCTTAACAACTGGTTGTTCTGTGACCATTCAAATTATGATAGACCCCACAAAAAGTACTTACAATCCAATTTTGAAGTTCTGATAGCCCTGTGATCCCGTGATCATATTTTGGGCACGTGACAACCAGCTCATCTTTACAGCCATTTGCAGTGGCCCTGGGATCACGTGAACGTGATCTTAACATTTTTTGTCACTTTCTATAGAGTTTACTTCCAGTTTCTGGCAAAAATTTCATTGAATGAAATTGATTTAATTAACGACCATGGCATTTGCTTAACAACTCCCTAAAAAAGGTCATAAAATCAGGTGGCATCACATGTTGATCTGCTTAATAACCACAACGATTTACAAATGTAATTCTGGCTTCAATTCCAGTTGTAAGTCAAAGACTACCTGTAGTTTAACAAACTCACAGAGTAGTTCTAGAAAGCAAAATACATACATACATACATACTTAATATTGTTAACATATTAAAATTGTTAGCTGCATCCAGACAGTTTTGAAGTTGTCTTCTAGGGAGTTACTCTTTTTATGACATCTGCAAATACCGTAAGCATTCCTTCCACGCTTAATCATAGTCATGAATAAAACAAGTGAAGAACACCAGAGCCAGAATCAAACACTCTAGATTCTTTCCGGCTAGTGATGTCAGACTACACTTTTGCAAAACCTTCTTTTCCTCTTTTTTGAGGATGGGGTTAACATTTGTCATCCTTCATTGTTCTGACCCTATAACCTGTTCTTCAGAAAAGTATGTAACTCAGGTCTGTCTTTTGCCTTAAATTAAGGTTGGAGATTCCAGATTAAACAAGGAAGTATGCCAAAGTTTCACTTTAGGTGTTAGCAAAACAGTATAGTTTTGCTCAGAATTTAAATATAGCTCCAAATGAACAACCAATCACACGACCAACTGACCACACTGGCACACAAGACATTTATAAGGTAAGGAGAATAGGACAAGAAAATCCTGCTGATGATGAAGCTTGGCGAGCAAACCACTGCCAAAATCTAAAACCCGAGCTACAAGCTATTTTCTATTATTTCAAAACAATCTAGTGTGTCTCTTAGACAGAGGGTCTCCAAACTTGATAACTTTAAGACTTATGGACTTCAACTCCCAGAATTCCTTAGCTTCATGATGGCTGAGGAATTGTGGGAGTTGAAGTCCACAAGTCTTAAAGTTGCCAAGTTTGGAGACCCCTGTCTTAGACCAATGTTTTTCAAAGTTAGCAATTTTAGGATGTGTGGACTTCAACTCCCAGAATTCCCCAGCCAGCATGAGAGGGCTGATTTCCTCTTTAAATTTCCAGTTGACCATCCTCAGTACTTTCATGCCAATCAGGGAGACACAATCCTTTAAAACTCCAAAGCAGAGGTCTTCAAACTTGGCAACTTTAAGACTTGTGGACTTCAACTCCCAGAATTCTCCAGCCAGCCAACTTCTGGGAGTTGGAGTCCACAAGTCTTAAAGTTGCCAAGTTTGGGGACCCCTTCTCTAAAGAGACCCCTAGCTTTTTAAGATCATATAGGACAGGGGTGTCAAACTCGCGGCCCACAGGCCGGATGCATCACAAGCTGGCCACGCCCACCCCTCATTTAGCGAAGGGGAAAAAGTCTCAATAAGTCATGTGACAACAATGTGATGCGGCAAATTTGACACCCCTGATGTAGGACACCAACCTTCAAAAAGTTAGTGGAACTTCCCTACAAACAAAAATGGATTTCATTGGAATTTAATGGAAATGAAAGTAATTAAATGCCATTAAGGTGATTATTTGACACATTTGACATTCCCCCGTCACATTAAAAATTACAGTTCTGCAGAAATATGTGGGGGATCTTCGGAGATCTACATCTGAGGCCTTGGAGGGGAGGGGATTCTGCATCTCTGCTACAAATACTAAATTACATTAAAATAATTAAAATTAAATTAAATTGCATTAATTGAAATAATTAAATTTAATTAAAATAATCCTGGTGGACCCTTAGCATTATAGTGGGGCTGAGCAGCTGTTTTCCATAACCGCCTTATAGAAATGATCCTTCAGGCTTAAACAAAGCCTCCATGAGATTTTTTTGCTTGCCTTCTGGGCATTTTTTTCCCCTGACGAATGTTACGCTTGAAGCTACCTGAACATTTCCAAAAGTTCTGATTGAATAGCTAGGACTTCTTTCATCTTACCTGGCCCATTTTCTCCATAGGTCATCCCACAGAACAATCAAGGAGAACATAGAACAGAGGTCTTCAAACTTGGCAACTTTAAGACTTGTGGACTTCTTCAACTCCCAGAATTCTGGGAGTTGAAGTCCACAAGTCTTAAAAGTTGCCAAGTTTGGGGACCCCTGACATAGAACATAGAATCATAGGGTTGGAAGCAGTGGTGGGTTCCTACAGGTGCGGTCCACTCTATAGCACTGGTAGCGGCCCACTGGTGATGTCACAGTACCGATGCGGTCGGTTGTCAGTGCCTGGGCACCGCCATTAAAAAAAAATTTTTTTTACATTTTTTAAAAATTTTCTTCTGCGCATGCCCAGAAGCCGAGCTTCCGGCACTGCACATGCGCTGCCTTCCTACCCCACAGTGAGTCCAAGCAGGGGAGGATGGCTGAGGGAGCATGTGAGACGCCGAAAGAACGGGCGGCAGGAGCTATCTCCATTCCCCTCCCTTCAGCAGTCCGAGAAGCCACGAATGCGCGGTGATGATCCTAGGCATTTTCGCATGTTTGAGGCTTCTTGAGCTGCTGAGGGGAGGGGGAATGGGCGGCAGGACCTATCTCAGTTCCCCTCCCTTCAGCAGTCCGAGAAGCCACGCCCACCCGGTCACATGGCCGGCAAGCCACACCCACAAAATAAGCCACGCCCACAGAGTGGTAGTAAAAAAATTAGGAACCCGCCCCTGGTTGGAAGGGACCTCAGAAGTCTTCTAGTCCAACTGTTCTCACTGTCAGAATATTTCTCCTTACTTCTAGGCAGGATCTCTCTTTAACAAGCTTCCACCCATTACTTCTTGGCCTGCCGTCTGGTTCGTTAGAAAATAAGTCAATCCCCTCCTCTCTGTGACAGCCCCATAAATACTGGAAGACAGTTATCATGTCCTCCTTAAGCCTTCTCTTCCATAGGCCAGCCAGGCATACCTAGTCCCCTCAACCAATGGTGGGCTGCTGCTGGTTTGGACCGGTTCACCCAAACCGGTAGTTCTGAGCACTGATTGGCCCCGCCCACCCACTCCGACGTTGTTTGGTCCTAGATATCTTACTTTCTGGCTCGCTCGGAGGCAAGCTGATTTGCACGCCTCTCCTGTTCTACTAACTGTTGCTGACCTCGCATGTGTGCAGAAAGCCGCCCCCATCAAAGAAGCCTTGTTTTAGGTGTTGCACGCAAGTGCGCAAAGCGGGCATGTGCGCACGGTCACATTTTTGGCAAACCGATTGTTAAAGCATGTGCAGCCCACTTCTGCCCTCAACTGTTCATCATACAATTTAGTCTCTAGACCAGTGGTTCTCAACCTTCCTAATGCCGCGACCCGCAACCCAACCCTGCAACCCCGCCGCAACCCACCCCACCGCCGCGCCCGCCGCCACGACCCCTGCCCTGCCGCCGCCATTTGGGTTCTTTTACCCTCTGCTCATGCGCAAAGCGTTCTGTGCATGCGCAGAGGGTAAAAGAACCCAAATGGCGGCATCTGGGTGAAGTCTCCTGACCCCTGTGAAAGGGTCGTTCGACCCCCAAAGGGGTCGCGACCCCCAGGTTGAGAACCGCTGCTCTAGACCCTTTATCATCATCAGTTCCATTGAAAACTCAGGCTGTGGCCCAAAGATTCCCCTTTCACAATGCTTCCATTTTTGTAGGACAGTCCATTCCCAGGACGGTCCATTCCCAGGACGGTCCATTCCTCCACCCCTGAGGATCGGAACAAAACCCTCCAGACACAGGCTTCAGCTGCTGATTGTGGGAGAAGGGCGGGGAGGCCAGCTGCACAGAAAGGTCAAAGACGTTGGACTCTGGAGTTCCCACCACATCTGTGACCTTTTGCAGTCAGATGACGCTGGGTCTTGGAATCCCAACATCCACTTTCTTCTTCCTTTCTGGCGTTTACCTTTCTTGTGGAAGGAAACCGTTTCCTTGCGATGGAATTTCAACATCTTCTTTGGTGCTAAGCACCAGAAGCTTATTTGACATTAAAATGGCTTTTTACCGACTTTTTCAGAAGCCACAATCAGTTGTGATCTCATTTTTTGCACCTCGTGTCTTCTTAGAACTTCTTAGAATCACAGGGCTGGAAGGGGACCTCAAAGGTCTTCTAGTCCAACCCTAGAAGGGTTGGGGGGAGGGATGGAAGGATTGTATTCCTTTGTAGTGATCTGGTCGTTAGCATTCTCTGAGAGCTGTTGAGACCAGGGTCGGGTTCCTCTTACTGTTTCCTACCGGTGCGCTGTGTGCGCATCATGACATTTTGTGCGCACGCGTCCCATAGCACGATTTTGCTTCTGCGCATGCGCAGAGGGACGATTTTCCTTCTGCGCATGGTCAGAGAGCCGAAAAATCACTGAAAATTAGAAAAAAAGATGGCAGTGTGCACGGAACGGCAAAGACAGCACCGGAGCCGTCGCACCAAAATTTCGCAATCAGCGGGCCACTACCGGAGCAGCGCTCCGGACAGTACTGGTTGAGACCACTTGGGGGTTTATCAGGGTGTGCTTGTTTGTGGAATCTTCTTGAAACTGCTGAAAGGGATGCATTGTAAATTGGAGATATGTCGTGTCTTATTCCTCCCCCTCTGTTGAGGGAGGGATGTTCAGTTCTAACACGGATGGATTATTATTTTTTAATCCCTTTATTATTTTGTATAAGTAACTCAAGACAGGTAACATACCTAATACTCCTTCCCCTTCCTATTTTCCCCATAACACCAACCCTGTGAGGTAGGTTTGGCTGAGATTGTGACTTGCCCCAAGTCACTCAGGTGGCTTAAGGGAGGATTAGAATTCATAGTTTCCTGGTTTCTAGCCTGGTGTCTTCAGCATTAGACCAGACCTGGGCATTTTACAGCCCATGGGTCATAACGGGCACTTTGGCAGTCCCTATGTGGCCCCGTGAGATCAGTTGGAAATTAGAAATCAAATATAAATAAGTATGCACCATGCACACAATACAACTGTGTTGCTTTTATTTTGAAGGCAACTGCTATTCCCCCCCCCCAATTTACGTATGTATGTGTGTGTGCTCCTACGCACCTTTTTTACCCCTCTTTCAAACCAGTAGTCCCCCTCTATCCAAAATGTGGACTCTTTTACAGTTGCCTTTTGAAGAAGAAGAAGCACCTGTGAGAGATACTAGCTTAAATGATGAAAATTGGGACCAGATTTCTCATCAATATGGGAATTGTCCCATCCAATATTTGAGGGGTTGTCACAGAGAGGAGGGGGTCAACCTATTTTCCAAAGCACCCAAAGGCCAGACAAGGAATAATGGATGGAAACCGATCAAGGAGAAATTCAACCTAGAAATAAGGAGAAATTTTCTGACAGTGAGAATAATCAAGCAATGGAACAGCTTGCCTTCAGAAGTTGTAGGAGCTTCATCACTGGAGGCCTTCAAGTGGAGACTGGGCAGCCACCTGTCAGAAATGGTATAGGGTCTTCTGCTTGAGTAGGGGGGGTTGGACTAGAAGACCTTCCAACCCCTCTTATTCTGTTCTGTTATTATGTTATCTGCTGCTGAAAGAGAACTCAAATATCTGCTTTTGGGTCCTGCCTTAGAGCCATTCCAGAATCATGCTGTTCCAGTACACTTGCTCTTCTTTCCAATACGCTAGGAAGAAGAAGAAGAAAACCAAAGTGAGTTTTGTTTGTCACATGGTTGCATTGACTTCACCTCACCTCATCAAACTATTTGTCAAAACTCGGGTTTTAGGCAAGAGTTTTTGACCAACGCAGAGTCAAGTGGAGCTATTATTTGTCAGTTGGAAAGTATTTTCCTACTGTTGCAACTTAACATTATGTTTGCCTTCTTGTAGCTTCATCACACGGCTGACTCATTTTCTGCATATAAGCCATTACAAATCCCTTTTCTTTCACTCTCCATGTCTTCTCCTTTTTCTTTATTTGATTTCATTTTTCCAAAATGGACAAATGCATGGATCTCTGTTGAATTTTATTTTTAGAAAATACTCACCTTTGACAGGATTAAATTATAGAATTAGACACTCCAAATATTCTGACTTCATCAGAGTCTCCAAACCCTCCAAATCCTGAATGAAATGCAACTCCATTCAGAATTGTTGATGGAATCTCACTGGAAATTGGCTCAAATTCAAACCCAAAGCCTCTACATTTTGCCGAGATTTATTTATTATTATTTATTTTATTTGGAGGTTCTTCTATGCCGCCCTACTCCCTAAGGACTCAGGGCGGCATACAGCATTTTAAGAAACAACCAAACAATCATTAAAAACAGTTTAAAAACAATTAAAAGACACATATAACACCATACATACATGGGGGAGACATCAGATGTAAGGTTGTCTCAAAATCACCCCGCCTGCAGGAAGAGCCATGTCTTAATGGCTTTTCGGAAGGCCAGCAAGGTGGGGATAATTCGGATCTCTGGGGGGAGTTGGTTCCAGAAAACAGGGGCCCCTACAGAGAAGGCCCTCCCCCTAGGTCCCGCCAGTCGGCATTGTTTGGCTGACGGGACCCGGAGGAGACCCACTCTGTGGGACCTCACCGGTCGAAGGGAAGTGTGAGGTAGGATGCGGTCCTAAGCCATGTAGGGCTTTAAAGATGATGATCAGCACCTTGAATTGCACCCGGAGACTAATGGGCAGCCAATGCAGCTGGCGGAGTATGGGTGTTACATGGGTGTATCTTGAGACACCCACCACAGCACGCGCAGCCGCATTTTGCACCAGTTGAAGTCTCCGGATAGTCTTCAAGGGAAGCCCCATGATGTTCTTCCCCATCCATCAGACAGGCTGTAATGGAAAACATAGCACCTGACTGCTAATTGCTGCATGAGACTGGGAGTATATTAGTCTCATGTTCTAAAATCAGGAGTCTCCAACCTTGGCAACTTTAAGACTTGTGGACTTCAACTCCCAGAATTCCTCAGCCAGCTTTGCTGGCTGAGGAATTCTGGGAGTTGAAATCCACAAGGCTTAAAGTTGCCAAGGTTGGAGACCCCTCTTCTATATTATTTTACTGGAACAGTTTACAATGTTCTTTTTGTTCTTAAAAATGTAAATGGACCAGGACGTCACAACCACAGGGCCCACCTCTCTCAGTATGAATCTATCTGGACATTAAGGTCATCAGGGAAGGTCAACTTCAACTTCCATCCTTCAATTTCCACCCCAAAGGGGATTTTCTCTGCTGCTCTCAGAGCTTGGAATCTGTTTCCATGGTAGCTGCACTCAGCCTGCCATTCTTTTTACTTTTTTTTTTTTTAAAAGAGACTTTTGTTTTAATTACTTGGTGGTTTTAATTTTGTTAATTGCTTTATCAAATTTTAATTCATCTGTTGCATTTGCAAGACACACTTAACTTGATCACTGCGTTAATCTATTTTCTGGATTTTCACAATGGACTGTACTATAAAAATATCCCACCATTTCCAAACTTGGCAACTCCTGGTCACTTGGACTTCAGCTCCTAGAATTCCCTGCAATGGCTAGCTGGTTGGAGAATTTTAGGATTTGCCCAGGTTTATTTATTTATTTATTTATTTGCGATTCTTATAGGCCGCCCTACTCCCTGAGGACTCAGGGCGGCGTACAACATATATAAGAACAGCTAAATACTATCAAAAAATACAATAAAAACAACAATAATAAAATAGTGATTAAAAGCGATAAAAACAACACAAGCAACAGTCACAATCACCCCACCTGCAGGAAGAGCCATGTCTTAATGGCTTTCCGGAAGGCCAGCAAGGTGGGAATGATTCGGATCTCTGGGGGGAGTTGGTTCCAGAGAGCCGGAGCTCCCACAGAGAGGGCTCTCCCCCTAGGGCCCACGCGAACCGACACTGTTTGGTTGAAGGGACCTGGAGGAGACCGACTCTGGTTGGGAAAGGCTGATCTAAAACATACAGGGAATGTCCTCATTCCTAAGAACCTAGATTAACCTTGTTAATCTAACCAAGTTTAGCACGTGATGGGAATTCATCTGCTAGCCATTTACCCATCATGGATAAACATGTTGTAACAACACAGCTTTTCTATTTCGTTGTTATAATCAGCTCCCTTCAATGCCCTATGGGCAGAAAGACGGGGTATAAACTGAATGAAGAAGAATGTTAATCTGCCACTCATAAACCATCACCTCAGAAAATATGACCAGATCATTGGGGGTGGAGGGGAGAAGTGGAAGGGCGAGACTAGCCATTATTTATTGCAATGTGTGTTTAATGTTTAGCATTTTTGTTAAGAGAGTTTCTTTTTATGAAAGTTCCATCCACTGATAAATTTATTGTGCAACATGCTGTGAATAAACACAGATCTTTTGTTCATTAACTTCTCTCTACTCTTCCCCTTTCCCCAGACTTCTTTCCCTGAACTACTTAACATAATGCATATCTTTTAAAAAATGACTGGAGATTATTTATTTATTTATTATTAAATTTATTTGACACCCATCTCACTCTTTTAGTTGCAGATCTTCTGCTTTGGCTTCAGGAACCAGAATTGGTTGTTGACCTTCTCACCCACAAGAAGTGCTATAAGAATTTTAATTGATTCACTAGCCAACTTAGGTGGCAACCCAGGTCAAACAGGCTTGAAGGTGCTTAATATTTGAATGGATGTTCCCAGTGGTGGGTTCCTACCAGTGCGGTCCACTCTATAGCACCGGTAGCGGCTCGCTGGTGACGTCACAGTACCGGTGCGGTCGGTTGCTGGTGCTTGGGCGACGCCATTTTTTTGAAAACATTTTTAATTTTTTTTTAATTTTTCTTCTGCGCATGCCGAATTTCCGGCACTGCTCATGCGCTGCCTTCCTACCCCCACAGTGAGTCCAAGCAGGGGAGGATGGCTGAGGGAGCACGTGAGACGCTGAAAGAACGGGCGGCAGGAGCTATCTCCATTCCCCTCCCTTCAGCAGTCCGAGAAGCCACGAACACGTGGTGATGATCCCAGGCATTTTCCACGTTTGAGGCTTCTAGAGCTGCTGAGGGGAGGGGGAATGGGCAGCAGGACCTATCTCAGTTCCCCTCCCTTCAGCAGGCCGAGAAGCCACGCCCACCCGGTCACATGGCTGGCAAGCCACACCCACAAAATAAGCCACGCCCACAGAGTGGTAGTAAAAAAATTAGGAACCCATCCCTGGATGTTCCTCAAAAATTATCAGAGATGTAGACCAGTGCAGTCCTTGGTGCTCTCTGAGCTTGGTGGTTTTCTTGCAGGTGTTTCATCACCAAACTAGGTAACAGCATCAGTGCTATGGTTGTGATGTTACCTTGTTTGGTAATGAAATGTCTGCAAGAAAACCACCAAGGACTCCACAGTTCAACCCTGAGCTATAAATATTCTTTTCTATTGTAGACCAGGGGTGGGTTCTACTTACCTTCCCTACCAGTTCGCATCGCGATGGAAGTGCACGTTTTGCTCGCACGCATGCACGTGTCACGTTCCGGAAATACCCTCTGCACATGCGCAGAAGCCTTTGCGCATGCACAGAGGTGGGGTTTTTTTGCAATCTGCGGTGACCGGAGGACCGGTTCGGAAGTGTGGACCGCCGGTCATCGCTGCCGGTTCGGCGAGTGGCGGCAAACTTCCGCTACAGGTTCTAAAGAACCGGTCCAAACCGGCAGCAACCCACCATTGTTGTAGACCAATAGATTTTACTCAATCTCAGCAGTTTTAAGATGTGTGGACTTCAGGTCCCAGTATTCCTCAGCCAGCCATTTTGTCCAATCCCACAACAGAATGGCTGCCGAGGAGCCAAGGTGGCGCAGTGGTTAAAAGCAGCACTGCAACCTTCAGTTGATTGCTAGTTCAGCAGTTCAGCTGTTCAAATCTCACCAGGCTCAAGGTTGACTCAGCCTTCCATCCTTCTGAGGTCGGTAAAATGAGGACCCAGATTGTTGGGGGCAATATGCTGAACTCTGTAAACCGCTTAGAGAGGGCTGTAAAGCACTATGAAGCAGTATATAAGTCTAAGTGCTATTGCTGCAAAATTACCAAATTGCCTCCACTACAGGAGCTATAGTTAAAAAAAAAATTTAAATTCCAATCACATGGTGCTTGTTCAGCACTGCATTTCAAAGAGAAATTAAGACTCTTGGGAAAATTTACAAGCCTGCATAACCTAGATCAGTGTTTTCTTTTTTAAAATACTGTTTATTGAAGATTTCATATAATAACAACAACAACAAAATCCTGCGCAAAAGTGCAAGAAAAGAAAAAGAAAACCAAAGTTAAGAAACTCTATAGATGACTTCCGACCTTCTTTTCAACAGATAATTATATTCTTATTGTCCTGCCTCCCTTAAGTCTCTTCACCCCTTCATTAGTCCTCATCTTTCTGTCTTCAAATTCATAAATCATCTATTCACTTTTTTTTCTTCTTTCAGAGAAAAGTTCATGTAAGGTTTCCAGCCTTTCAAAAAAGCTTTTGTTTTTTGTTCTGTGACCAAACAGGTCAGTTTCACCATTTCTGAAAATTCTGACGTTTTCACAATCCATTCCTCCATAGAACAATATTTCTCAAGTTCCAGGGGTGAAATCCAGCAGGTTCTGACAGGTTCTGAAGAACCAGTAGCAGAAATTTTGAGTAGTTTGGAGAAGCGGTAGAGGAAATTTTGAGTAGTTCGGAGAACTGGCAAATACCACCTCTGGTTGGCCCCAGAGTGGGGTGGGAATGGAGATTTTGCAATGTCCTTCTCCCAGGAGTGGGGAGGGAATGGGGATTTTGTAGTATCCTTCCCCTGGAATGGGTGGGAATTGAGATTTTGCAGTATCCTTCCACTGCCACGCCCACCAAGCCATGCCCACCAAGCCACACTACGCCCACCAAACCACACCCACAGAACCGATAGTAAAAAAATTTGGATTTCACCACTGTTCTCAACCTCAGTAACTTTATGATGCATGGACTTTAACTCCCAGAATTCCCCAGCCAACATGCCAGCTGAGGAATTCTGAGAGACAGTCCACACATCTTAAAGCTGAGAAACACTGCTGAAAATCACTATTCAATATTCAGGAAGACCGCAGAGTTGCTAACAAAACTACTCTACATGGACGTGTAAAAACAGCAGGAGTTGACCTGAACTCGAAGGAAGCTTCACCATTTTTATGCAATGTCCTCTCCCTTCCTCGGCCAGGAAAGAAAAATCAGCTGTGGTTTAAAAGAAAAATGGAAATTCGATTTATACAGTAAACCGGTTGCAACATAATTTCCTCTTTTTCAATAATCAAGGATTGGATTTCTATCCAAAAGCCAAATAGCAATTCACACACAAAGTCAGGAGTGGCTGAACCTGGGGGTGGAATTAAAAGAGGGATGAGCCTAGAATCCCTACAAAGGCACAAACGAAGTCCAGCCTCCCTTGAATTCCATTGGCTGTTATCAAACTCCAAGCAGGTACTAACCATCAGTTGAGAAGATTCCTGTGTATTCTGTAGGTATGATTAGCAATAGATCAGTTTAATTGGATCTTCATGTATGGACCTGAACTTTCACTCCTGACATCATCAATACCTTAAGAAATTTCTCTGTGGTTTGGAGTTCTCATGGGTTTGGGGACAGCCAGGTTTTTCCCCAAAGGTTCCTGTGACATTCATCACAAACTTCATCATTTGAGTCATCTGTTGTGAAATCCCATTGCTTAAGAGATGTCAAAGAGATGTCAGAATATAGAAATCAAGTTTCCTTTTCCAGTCAAAGTCTGGTGGATTATAAAAGGTCTTCCTCACATGACAATTTAGAGAAGCCCAGAGTTTTGCTGTTGCAAGCTGCAGAATCTTGTGGCTCTGATGACATACAAACCTGACTTAGAAAGAACACATGGGGAAAGGAAGGAATGGGAACTTCGATTCTAGGATAGTTTTAAGCCCCAGTCACACCCAGAAGCTTGCATGAAAAACAAATTATCAGCTCAGCTTCTGCTGTAGAAGAAATGTCACAAAGCCAGTTTTGCATTGTTTCCTCCAGCATTGTGGTTGCACAGTGGTAGGAACTCTCACATTCTGATTGTGGGGGTTTCCTGTCCTCTTGAAACCAAGATGATGTAGTGTCTTACCACCATTTCCCTGTCCATTAAGAGTAACAAGCATCTCTCTCTCTCTCTCTCTCTCTCTCTCTCTCTCTCTCTCTCTCTCTCTCTCTCTCTCTCTCTCTCTCTCTCTCTCTCTCTCCACTCCCCCTGCCCACCAATAGCAAATGCTAAATGCTAAAAGAAAACAAGAAGGCAAGTTATGAACAGATATTTCAACTTGCATTGATCAATTTAAAAGAAAAACACACACAAGCCCAATATAGCTCTTTGTCCAATTGTATCTTTACCAGGGATCCCAATATATAACACTACTAAAGCTGCATGTCCAAAAAAATCTTGGACATGTCATAGAGGAGTTCAAATATTCTATCAACTTCCCACTACAGTGCTTCCAGAAACTGAAAGATCTAATAATAGAAGATGAAATTATGATTTAATTTCATGCCACAACACTCTTCGCTTCCATTGATCCAAAGCAAGCAAAAGAATCCATAAAAGCACACACTATACAACACACCGAACCTAGACAAACACCTTAAGATCAAAATACCCAGCATCATGAGCCTCATCAGCCTTTGCCTCACTACTTACACTCAATTTGATGGATAAATATACCAACAATTCAGAGCAACATCCATGGGATCACTACTCAGAGACTGTTATGAAGCATCTAGAAACTATAGCACTCCCACACATACAATCAACCTATGGATCCAGTATGTAGATGACATCTTTGTGTCATTTAAAAAAAACTAGAGAAGACACATGAAACAATAACATCTCCAAATAAAATCCACAAGGGAGGAAGAAAACAGCAACCCACTACATTACTCTTCCTAAATATCCTCATCTTTGAGGAAAACAGCAAAATAGAAACACAAATCTATCAAAAAACTACCCACATTAACCAAGAGCTCCACTACCAAAGTAACACTCCAACCTCCCACAAGAAGAGCTGTTAAATTATTTTCTGTTAGATAGGGTGAACGGATGAGGCAGACAGGAGTGACTTAACAACAGCTCTTTATTAAGGCAATTATGTACAATCCAGCGAAGTTTCTGTCTGACAGCTAGCCCTTTTATAGGGCACGGTCAGACAGTTGAACCAATCAGCAATCAGTATTCTTCCCGCCGGAATGGAGGACCTGACAGAAGCCTATGTACTCCAGTCCTAGTATCTAACATTTTTCGTTCAACACAAATGCAACTGCAGCAACCCAGAGCATCAGAAAAAGGAAATAGATTGCCTATACAACACCTTCCAACAAAATGGATGCCCAAATAAAAAAGATAAAGGTTTTCCCTTTCCATCCTGTCTGACTCCAGGGGGAAGTGTTCATCTCCATTTCTTAGCAGAGGGAACCAGCGGTATAGGAAGACATTTTCATGGTCATGTGGCCAGCATGACAATATGCCAAGGCATACAGAATGCTGTCATCTTCCCACTGAAGTGGTACCTATTTATCTACTTGCATTTGCATGCTTTGGAATACTAGGTGGATAGGACTGGGGCAGGTAACAGGAGCTCACCCATCACGCGGCACTCAGGTCTCGAACCCAGGCTTTCAGCTCAGCATCTTTAACCGCTCAGCTACCATGCCGAGGTGATATAATTTAATTTAATTTAATTTAATTTAAAGTTCTTATAGGACGCCCAATCCCATAGGACTCAGGGCGGCGTACAACAAGAATAAGAACAATATACATAATACATAAATTTAAAAACATTTCATAATTTTAAAAAGAACATTCATTCATGGGGGAATCCGATCTTCACCCCGCCTGCCGGAAGAGCCATGTTTTTACGGCTTTGCGGAAGGCCAGTAGAGTGGGGATAGTCCGGATCTCTGGTGGGAGTTGGTTCCAGAGAGATGGGGTTCCCACAGAGAAGGCTCTCCCCCGCGGACCCGCCAACCGACATTGTTTGGCTGATGGGACCCGGAGGAGGCCCACTCTGTGGGACCTAACTGGTCATAGGGAGGTATGTGGTAGGATGCGATCCCGGAGGTAGCCTGGCCCTGAGCCATGTAGGGCTTTAAAGGTCAAAACCAATACCTTAAATTGCAACCGGAGACTAATAGGCAACCAATGCAGCTGGCGGAGAATGGGTGTTACGTGGGTGTATCTCGGCACACCCACCACAGCTCGCGCAGCTGCATTCTGTACCAATTGCAGTCTCCGGATGCTCTTTGAGGGTAGCCCAATGTAGAGCGTGTTACAGTAGTCCATCCGTGAGGTGATAAGGGCATATATGAGCCAAGGTGGCGCAGCGGTTAGAGAGCAGTACTGCAGGCTACTTTAGCTGACTGTGATCATTTGAGTTCAGCTGTTCAAATCTCACCGGCTCAGGGTGACTCAGCCTTCCATCCTTCCGAAGTAGGTAAAATGAGGACCCAGATTGTTGGGGGTAATGTAAAATATATACATTGCTTAATGGTGTAAACCGCTTAGAGAGTGCTTGCACTATGAGGAGGTATATAAATCTCACAAATAAATAAATAAATAAATAAATAAATAAATAAATAAATAAATAAATAAATAAATAAATAAATAAATGCCTCATGTAGGTTTATCAAAAAGTGTAGGACCATTCAACCCACTACAGCATAGCCAACACAAGCTATGAAAAGAACAACACTGCCATATATTAAAAGAAATACCTCAGAAACCACCAACAAACTATTACAGCCACAAGGCATCACCGTAAATCACAAATCAGCAAAAGTCTTCCCAAACTTCCTAAGTAAACCACAAGACCCAAAAGCCCCAGGAGAAAAAAGCAGGAGTCATCTACAATAATGGCCCCCAAACTTTTGGGCACCAGGGACCATTCCAAGGAGAAAGGTTTTTCTGCGGGCCAGAGGTTTTGTGTGTTGCCTGCATCCCATGGATGGGGCTTCACTTGTTTGCGCATACTGGTTTCTAGCATGCTCTGGACCGGTGCCAGTTCATGGACCAGTTGGGGTCCCTGATCTACAACATACAATGAAAGGACTGCTGAAGCCATTATGTAGGACAAAGAGGCAGAAGAGTGCATCCACAAACATCAACTAGCAGCCAGAAAACATGATGACAGCCTCTTAATTTCATAACACATGAACAGATTTAATCATAGTTTCAACTGGGAAAGTCTGAGCATCTGAGACCAAGCAAAATCCAAAAATGCTAGGCCATTCCTGGGATGAAGAAACAGGCGGTCGTGGGGGAGGAAGCAGGGAGATTAAGGGCCGGGACCTCTGAAGAAGGGGAAATGGGGTGACGCGTCGCACTTAAGGGAGAGCGGGCAGAGAGTGGATGGAGGCTCCGGGGCAAGGCCGGAGCCGGGGAATGGCACATTCCCTGACCCAGTCGAGGCAGATGGCAAGCAGGCAGCGGCTCTGGGACAAGGCCGGAGCCGGGGAATGGTGCGTTCCCTGACCCAGCCGAGGCAGGCAGCAGCTCCAGGCCTCGGGGAATGGTGCCTCCCTGGGTCCCAGGCCCTGACCCAAGGTGAAGGGCGAATGGGCGGCACGCATTGCTTATCTTTGGTGAGCTGAGTAGGCGAGGCGAGGCGAGGCAACTGGCGAGGCGATTAGCTGAGCCATGTGGCGAATTGAAGGCAACATATATAGAGTGGGGGTGGGCAGGGCAAGCAGGCAGGCGGGGTGAGCGAGCAGCGACCGGGTGAGGGGTGGGGCCAGACAGAGGTTGCTACCGGTTCAGGAACCCATGCCAAATTTCCCCAAACGGTTCACGCAAACCGGTGCAAACCTGCTGAATACCACCTCTGCCTGAAATGGTATAGGGCTGTGATGGCGAACCTTTTTTGGTTCGCGTGCCAAAAAGGTGTGTGTGTGTGTGCTAGCACACGCGCACGTGCCCACACCCATTCCCTTCCCCACACACATGCGCACCCCCCTGTGCTGCCCCCTGTGCATGCGCACAACCCTCGTGCACGCGCACATGCCTCACTGAAGTCCTGGAGTGCGAAAAACGGCCCAACAGGCAAACCGGAAGTTCAGAAAAACGGACTTCTGGTTTGCCTGTTGGGCCGTTTTTCGCACTCCGGGACTTTAGGAAGCTTTCCTGAAGCCTCTGGAGGGCGAAAAACAGCACAACGGGCAAACTGGAAGTCCGTTTTTCCGAACTTCTGGTTTGCCCGTTGGGCCGTTTTTCGCACTCCGGGGCTTCAGAGAAGCTTCCTTGAAGCCTCTGGAGGGCGAAACGGCCTTCCCCAAGACCAAAACTCAGCTGGCCTGCGTGTGCATGTGCGCTGGAACTGACCTCAGGCAAAGCCTTGCGTGCCCTCCGATATGGCTCCGTGTGCCACATGTGGCACGCGTGCCATAGGTTCACCATCACTGGTATAGGGTTTCCTGCTTGAGAACGGGGTTGGGCTAGAAGACCTCCACGGTCCCTTCCAATTCTGTTGTCCTGTTATTCCAGCTACTTGGCAGACAGAAGAGAAGGAGCATTCTTCCTTTCTGTATGTGTCAGAATGTTAAGTGGATTTTCAAAATATTCAGGTCTGATTTTCATCTAAATGTTTTCATGAGGTTTCAGAGGCCCTTGCAGTTGAGTCACTTCCAATACGGTCAGTTGGTGAATCCTTTCATGCCGCGGAATGTTCTTTCTGAAAAGGTCCGACCACCCAACACCTCAGCAGTCAACAAGCGAGGCACGACAATAAAACAAGATGGGACTGTTTGGAATGAAATACCTTCCAAACAGTGGATCAAAGCAACTTTGTGTAAAATCATCACTTCTCCCTTTGGATCCCAACACATTCTCTTCAACAACGAAGGGCTTGTGGTTTGATTTTGAAGGAAGGCTTACCTCACCACTGACTGCCTCCAATCCGTGGGAGACAAAAAAAAATTCCTCACCATATTTGATACAAGAATCTAAACCAATTGAAAACAAATAATGAATGAATCATTCTCTGGAAGAAACACGAATTATTCCTTTTAGGGTTGGGATGAGCTATTGTGACTGTTCCCACTTTGGTAATATGCTTTCGGACAAGGGGCAGAAACAGTTATATGCTGTATATTCTACACCAGTGTTTTCAAACTTGGCAATTTTAAGATGTGAGGGAATCCGGGAGTTGAAGTCCACACATCTTAAAAAGTTGCCAACTTTGAAAAACTGTCCTAAGCAGAACTCATTTTGTTCCCTATCCTGCTGTTTTACAGGTTTGTGAAGGATCATTTCTAGTATTTCCAAAATAAATAGTTTCAGTGGAAAAGCAGTATGCTGTATTGCATGAAAAGGAGATACAGGCCGTCCTTGACTTACAACCACAATTGAGCCCCAAATTTATGTTGCTAAGCAAGACAGTTCTTAAGTGAGTTTTGCTCTGTTTTATGATCTTTCTTGACACAGTTGTTAAGTGAATCGCCGCAGTTCTTAGTGAAATGGTTAATAAGTGAATCTGGCTTCCCCATTGACTTTGCTTATCAGAAGGTTGCAAAAGGTGATCATACACTGCAACCATCATAAATATAAACCAGTTGCCGACCAGTTGAACCAGTTGAATTTTGATCACATGACCATGGGATGCTGCAACCATCATGGGAAAAACGATCATAAATCACTTTTTCAGTGCCATTGTAACTTTGAACCGTCACTAAACAAATGGTTGCAAGTCAAGGACTACCTATAATTATGTGTAAAATGCCATACCATTACACCATTGGAATTATCTTCCTCTTTCAGACCTAAAAAAATATGTTTTTATCAGCGGTGGGTTGCTCCTGGTTCGGACCGATTCTTAGAACAAGTAGCAGCGGCAGCAGGGGGAGGCTCCACCCACCCGTCCGGGACGCTTCTGCGCATACGCAAAAGCGTCATGCGCGTGCACAAACTGGCGGCAAACTAATTCAGAACCCACTACTGGTTTCTGTGTAGGGACTATTCACATTTTTCTTGAAAGTCAACCAACAGAATAACTGAATAAGAGACTCGGAAGGGACCTTGGAGGTCGAGGTGGCGCAGTGGTTAAATGCAGCTACTGCAGGCTACTCCAGCTGACTGCTAGTTCAGCAGTTCAGCTGTTCAAATCTCACCAGGCTCAAGGTTGACCCAGCCTTCCATCCTTCCGAGGTGGGTAAAATGAGGACCCAGATTGTTGGGGGCAATATGCTGAACTCTGTAAACCGCTTAGAGAGGGCTGGAAAGCACTATGAAGCGGTATATAAGTCTAAGTGCTATTGCTATTGCTATTCTATCCAGAGCTCCCCAACCCCTGGGCCATGGCCCACTACCAGGCCATGATCTGTTTGGGACTGGGCCACGTGAGGGGCTGACTGGCACACATGCACGCAGCTCAACTTGCACGAGCGGCAGGCCGGTTTCCCTCTCTCCACCTGCCAGGCCGCCAAGCTGTAAAGGTTGAGGACAGCTGTTCTACTCCAACCCCCTGCTCAAGCAGGAGACCCTATACCAGTGATGGCGAACCTTTTTGGCACCGAGTGCCCAAACCGGAACGTGCATGTGCATGTGCATGTGCATGTGCATGCGCCAGAGTGCCGGAAACCCAAAGACCAGCTGGCCAGTGCGCGTATGCCTATTTTTTGACAGGTTTTCAGGCCATTTTTGGCCCGGAAAACGGCCTGGTTTTTGGCCATTTTTCGGGCAATTTTCAGGCCGTTTTCCGGCACCCACGAAGACCAGCATGCACGCCAGAAACCAGAACAGCAGCTGGTGATGTTGCTCGTGCCCACAGAGAGGGCTCTGTGTGCCACCTCTGGCACGTGTGCCATAGGTTTGCCATCACGGCCCTATACAGAACAGTGATCTAAACCCTAGCATCTGATATTTGGAGGTATCCTACTCTTGAACAGGGGAGATTGCTCTCTCATTTAGGAGCCTAAATGTGTTTCAGATGAAATATCTATATATTGCTGTCTCCCCCCCCCCCCCCGCGCCCCACCCTTCCATTTCTGTCAGTGGTGGGTTGTTGCCAGTTCGGACTGGTTCTTTAGAAACGGTAGCGGAAATTTACCGCTGCTCACCGAACCAGCAGCAATGACCGGCGGTCCATGCTCCCGAACCGGTCCTCTGGTTGATGCGGCTTGCAAAAAACTCCCTCTGCACATGCGCAAAGTCTTCTGCGCATTCGCAGAGGGTCATTTCCGGGTGTTTTGCACAAAAGGCGCCCTTCCGTCGCGATGCGAACCGGTAGGGAAGGTAAGTGGAACCCACCCCTGATTTCTGTCATATATAAACTATAAAAAGTAACATTGGTGGTGATGTCATTCTAAACACAGCAATGGGAAAATTGACACCCAGCATCCTGTTTCCAACAGTGACCAGCCTGTTGCCTCTAGGCCAGGGGACCTCTGCTCTAGCCTAACACTTTGGCATAGCTTGTTGCCCCCAGAGAATGATCATCAAATGTATTTATTGTCTCCGTGCATGCAAAACACGCACTTCCGGCGTGACCCCGAACCGGTAAGGAAGGTAAGTAGAACCCACCCCTGCTGTACCCTTTTTCTATGATAAGGCTAACCGGATTAGGCCTGTTGATGTGCCAAGCCCCAGTGGTGGGTTCCTACCAGTGCGGTCCACTCTATAGCACCGGTAGCAGCCTGCTGGTGACGTCACAGTACCGGTGTGGTCGGTTGCCGGTGCATGGGCACTGCCATTTTTTAAAAAAAATTAATTTTTAAAAAAAATTGTCTTCTGCGCATGCCCAGAAATCGAGTTTCCGGCACTGCTCATGCGCTGCCTTCCTACCCCACAGTGAGTCCAAGCAGGGGAGGATGGCTGAGGGAGCGTGTGAGACGCTGAAAGAACAGGCGGCAGGAGCTATCTCCATTCCCCTCCCTTCAGCAGTCCGAGAAGCCATGAACGTGCGGTGATGATCCTAGGCATTTTCGCACGTTTGAAGCTTCTCGAGCTGCTGAGGGGAGGGGGAATGGGTGGCAGGACCTATCTCAGTTCCCCTCCCTTCAGCAGTCTGAGAAGCCACGCCCAGCTGGTCACATGGCTGGCAAGCCACACCCACAAAATAAGCCACGCCCACAGAGTGGTGCTAAAAAAATTAGGAACCCGCCCCTGCCAAGCCCTGTTCCAATAACAATCCCTGTTAAAGCTAGGGTTATAGGAGGCCAGAAGGTTAATCCTTGTCCTGCTACTGGCACAGAAATAAAGTTCTACAACAGCTTCACAAAAAATGGGATCATTCTAGGAAAATCCATATTTCCCTCTCTACTTTCATTTTACTTCCTCCCCTGTCTTGGCTGGACATCAAGAGGGAAGCAACTGTGAGTTTTCACACTGAGTATTCTCCAATAAATGGGTTACTGTGCTGCTGGTGCACAACCCCGAGCGAGGACTCTTGCTTGTGTGGACATGTGTGGACACTTCCAAATTCAGCCAGAGACGTCGGGCAGTGATGCAGCTCGATTGTTTGGGGAAAAAAAACAACAAAAACCACAGAGCCACCTGACAGCCATTGTATGTGTTTGTCTCCATGGCTACAGAAGAGAAGGTGAAGTGGGAAACCCATACCGTAAATTCCCCAGGGTTTGCCACTGTCAAATTTTCCCTGGAGGAGAATTTTTTTGCCTTTCCCCCCTCCCCCCCACTCTCTAAGGGAACGGCCTGGATTCCTCTTCACAGTCATGTTTACTGCTTTGACGCCAGTGTAAGTGTGACGATATGAGTCAGTCGAAGTTCATCTTTATAAAGAGAGATCTGGTCAAGTTCAAGTTCATTCATTGTTAGCGCAGGTGATAGTAGCGATAGCGAAAGCACCTTTCTCGGTCAATAGAATTAGGGCAATTGCCCCAAGACGTGGTCCTCCGCAATAGGCACAATGCCAGCCTTCTTCTCATGCTACTTCAGGAGTCTCATCCCCAGTCTGGGAACGGTTCTTCTGCTTTTCATTTCCAGGGTGGATCCGTGGCCACACAGAGGTCATGACGTCCAGCTCCAGATAGAGGCTGTTAAACAGAGCATCCTGGTGAGGTTGGGCTTGGAGATGCCTCCAACCATCCGGGGCCCCATGGATCAAGAAGAGATCCAGAGGGCACAATTGCACTACCAGGAATTGCTAGCACAGCTCCAAGCAAATCAAACGAAGCTGCCACCATCCACCACTCTTCATCTTCTGCGGCCTGAATGTAAGTGTTCACCTTTTTCAGAGGGTTTTCCATGAATTGGGAGGGGGGGAATGTCTCCTATGCCTTTCCCCTTTTCTTGAGCATCCAGTGAATTGCCTCCGCTTCTGCTGCAATGCAGAGATTTCCTTGAGCAGGTAGATTAGTTCTTAGACAGCAGCTATTAGATAACTTGTAAGGGCTGTGTGCACGTATCTTGTGTGTACACGCCACAGGCTCAAAGGTTGCTTTAATGTTGATTTTCAGAAAATGTCAAAATTGAAGCTGTGCAAAGGAAGAAAAGACAGAGGAGAGAGGCCAGGACAGGTGAAATGCGTATAGAAATCTATATTTTATGAATGAAGACACGTTGAACATTTCTCTGAATTACTTTTGTGTGGTCTTCCATTGTTGTTCAGACCAGAGGGTAGGCATGCATGGCTAGCTCAGGAATTCTGGGAGTTGAAGTCTACAGGTCCTCAAAGAACCATAGTTTGGCCAACCCTGCTCTAGAGTATCTGGCAGTAGCAAATTCCATAGTTCAAGTACTGTGTGAACCAAACAACGACTCCTGAACAGCTACTGCACTCTGAGCTTCTATTTTTATGGAGCTATTCAGTACAATCCCTGGCCATTTATTTCAGTGCATTATAGTATATGAAGTTTGGACTTGCTCCTAAGCTCCATTTCTCGTATGATTATTAAATATACTTCCAACTTTTGCTAAGGGTGTTTTTCAAAAGCTTCTGAGGACCGCTCATGAACTTTGCTTGATATTCCCTTCCCATTATTAGCATTCTCCAAGAATTCAGAAGATTAGTGAAGAAGCCACTTGGCATAGTGAGATGGGCAGCATATAAATTTAAATAAATAAATATTTATTCTTCGTGTCAATCTATAGTTGATCTATTGTATTTTATTTTATTTTGAATCCTTGGTCATTTTATCCTTAATAAAGCTTTCCATTTGCTTACCCATTAAGCAAATAAATCTACATTTTAAAATTCATTTTTATCCCACCTTTCTTATTTTTATAAATAACTCTAGACAGTGAACACAACAATACTCCTTTCTCTTTCTATTTTCCTCACAACAACCTTGTGAGGTGGGTTGGGCTGAGAAAGAGTGATGGACCTGAAGTCACAAAACTGGCTTTGATGCCTAAGGCAGGACTAGAACTCTCAAAATCTCCTGGTTTCTAGACCAGCACTTAACCACTACAGCAACTGGTTTTCCTTTTCTGTCTCCTTTAGATCCGTTTTCTTTGTTTAAAAATAGTATTATATTGCTGCTATGCAAATACATAATTTAGGTATTTTTGTTAGAAATAATATGAAGGAAACCTGGGGAAATCTCTGGTTGCAGCAGCAAAATGGATTAATTATAGGGTAGGGTGCTGTATCTCTTGGGCTGCACATACCCCACAAACTTTGGCTGCAGTTTCTGCTATCAAACTATATTTTTGTTTTCCCACCAAAAGGATGGTTGTTAATTACACAAGGATATAATGAAAGGGTTGACAGACTGTAGCGTAATAAATATAGTGCATTTAATTAGTTTAATTGTTTTAGTATAGTACATTACACTTAACTTTACTAAAATCAAATTGAAAGTCGCCTTGACCATGCAGCAGCCAGAATATAATTCAAAGATCAAGTAGTTCTAAGCCCCAAAGTGGTTGCCTATCCATTTCAGAAAATAGCAGTATGAAGTGGTGATTGAGGTGATAGTTTTGCTATAGGGCAGTGTTTGTCAACCTTGGCAACTTTAAGACACGTGGACTTCAACTCCCACTGGCTGGGGAATTCTGGGAGTTGAAGTCCGCACATCTTAAAGTTGCCGAGGTTGAAAAGCACTGCTATATGAACCATACGGCTGGGTTACCGACAGGAATAGAATAGAATAGAATAGAATAGAATAGAATAGAATAGAATAGAATAGAATAGAATAGAATAGAATAGAATAGAATAGAATAGAATAGAATAGAATAGAATTCTTTATTGGCCAAGTGTGATTGGACACACAAGGAATTTGTCTTTGGTGCATATGCTCTCAGTGTACATAAAAGAAAAGATACATTTGCCAAGAATCATGAGGTACAACACTTAATGATTGTCATAGGGTTCAAATAAGCAATCAGAAAACAATCAATATTAATATAAATTGTAAGGATACAAGCAGCAAGTTACAGTCATATAGTCATAAGTGGGAGGAGATGGGTGATAGGAACGATGAGAAAAACCAATAGTAATAGTAATGTAAAAAATAGTAACTTAGCAACTAAAGATAACCTATTCTATCTGTCTTCCTCTCTGTACAGTTGTGCATACGAATGAGTCCACATCTGGAAATCTTCAGGCTGCCACACATGTGCATCTGGAATTCTCCAGGACATCAGAACTTCATCAGAACCTCAACGTTCTCCGGGCTGAATTGACTCTCTTCAAAGAATGGCTAGATTCTCCCAGCAACGCTTCGTCCAATGTAACATGGCCACTACATGTGAATCTCTACCGACTGTCCAAAAGGGAGAAAGTAACCCCCGAGCTGCTCACGTCCCAAGAGATTTCAAGAACTTCACCAAGCCTCAGTCTGAAAGGTGTTGTAGAACAATGGGTAGGAAGCTCGGAGCCCAAGCTGAATCTGGGCCTGGAGTTTAGGTCAGACGAGGCTGCGTGGCTGGCTGCTAGCATTGCAGAAGAAGGGACGGGGATGCCGTCCCTGAAGATAGAGGCCGAAACTCGAAAGGCAGTAAGGAAGGCCAGGCAGCTTGATGAGGAAGAATGCAGGAAGGGTGATGGGAAGTGCTGCTTGAGGTCCCTTAAGGTCTCCTTCGAGGCCATTGGGTGGTCGGACTGGGTGGTGGCCCCGCGAAGCTACTCTATGAAGTTCTGCGAGGGTTCCTGCCCGCACAACTACAAACCAGCCAGCATGCATGCCCAGATCAAGGCCAGGTTGCACAGCCTTTCTGGGGAGACTCCGGCGCCATGTTGTGTTCCCGCCGCCTATGAGCCAATGGTGCTTATGCATTATGGCAATGATGGGAAAGTGGCCACCCAACTCTTTGATGACATGATTGTTACGCGGTGTCACTGTGCGTGAAGTTGGGGAGGGGGATTCTGGGAGAAGAGGCATCCCGTTTGCTTAAATCGAGGAGTGCAAAAGTAATAATGGACCTCTTTTTTTTAATGCGCTCATATCGAGTTGAGCTCTTTTTGGTGTGAAAGTGGACATTTTCTCAGAAGAATAAGTGTCTTATGCACATCCTGAGGACCCCGATTGTTGGGGGCAATATGCTGACTCTGTAAACAGCTTAGAGAGGGCTGTAAAGCACTGTGAAGCGGTATATAAGTCTAAATGCTATTGCTATCCTCTCTGCGAATGTCTTTCATTCTTATACAGCAATTACTCAAGGCCCAAATCAACTGCTTCTTTAGCACCATTTTTTTTTAAAAAAACTGGGCCATCTTCCTCCCAGCCAATCATCTCGGTCTATCAGGGGTCATCACCCTGCAAGGCCAATCAGAGATCACACAATGATATTCCAGTGTCATTTATCATCATTTATCAGTGAATGATAGAAATGGAAATTGCATCTTCAGGTTCTGAATCTGGAGAAAAGATCTGGAGGATTTTTTTAAACAAAACGACTGTGCAAATACAGGGAGCTGCCGTGAAGAAGTCCTGGGCCCAAGCTCAGAATTAGGATTTAAAATTCCCCACTGGAATTTTATGCTCTTTTTTTCCCTAGTTGCATCTTTTTTGTTCTGTAATACAGAATTCCTCCACGATATGCCATAACTGAATGCCCCCAAAAAATGCTTCCTTCCGTTTCTTTTCTTTTCTTTTTATCACAAGTAGGTCACATGTTTTGTAGGAGGGGATACAGATAATTTCAGGTCTCCTTCTGGATTTGTAAGGAACACGCACTTTACCAACCAAAATATTAAGTAATAATGTTCATAAGGAATAAATTTGTGAGGCTTTTTGATGTGCTTTGGGGAGGGAAGAAGCTGATTGTCACTCTGCCCTCCAAGCACCGCTGAGGAAACCCGACTTGTTCCATTGTTCTGACGTTTTTATCCTGTTGTCTTATTTATTTTAACTTATTCTTGTTTATTTCAATATGATTTTGTTGTTAGTTTATATTATTTATAAGAGAAGATTTATTTGGAGCGGGAAGATAATTAAGCAGACAATAAAATTAGCAGATCAGGAAATAGATTCGAGATCTTGTGTTCTTTCTTCCAAAGGGGATCAGCTGAGTAAAATCATGGCTTTGAAGATTTCGCCAGTAAAGAGAAATATTGAATGTACATAAGTGTATAAAATTTAAACTTACTCTGACAGTCACAAAAAATAATAATCCATATAAAGCTTGGAGGGCCAACAGCCTTTTTATTTTTATTTATTAAATGTCTACATTTCTCACCTCACCTAAGTGATTCTGGGCAGTTTACAACACAATAAAAACACACTAATCAAAGCATAGATTAAAAACAGAATTAAGAACAAGTTTAAACTTAAAGTGAAAATTAAAATCAAAGTTAAAAATTCAGAAGGCTTAAAGCTCAGCAAGGCAGTGGGAAGATCCTCAAACCACCAGCCATCCCCAGGCCTGCATTCAGGGATGAAATGCTACCGGTTAGGCCCGGTTTGGGCATACCGGTAGTGGTGGCCGCCGGTGGTTCGGAGTTCGGCTTCCGAACCGGTAGGGAAGGTAAGTAGATTTCACCGCTGCCTGCATTATACTGTTAGGACCTTCTGGAAGACCAGAAGAGTGGGGGGCTCACCTCACCTTTGAGGGTAAGATGTTCCAAAGGGTGGGGGTAGCAGCTGAGAAGGCCCTTCTTCTAGATTCTGTCAGTTGAAATTCTTCTGACTGATGGGATACACAGCATGCTCTCCCTGCTTGACTGGGTGGGATGGGTTGATGAAATTGGGACAAGACGGTTCTTCAGGTATCCTTGTGCCATGCCATGAGGGGCTTTAAAGGTGATAGCCAACCCCTTGATTGGATCTGGAAGCAAACTGGCACCCAGTGCAGCTCCTGTAGCAAAGGTGTTACATGCACCACTCAAGAGGTGCTCAAAACTGTTTGCTCCAGTGGTGGGTTCCTACCGGTGCTGTGCGGGGACGCCGCACCGGTAGGAGCCTGGCGATGATGTCATTTTTAGGCGCTTTTTTCCGGCTTCTCCACGTCCTGAGTTGTCGGAAAAAAGCCCTCCCGCCCGCCCTTGTTTCAATACCGACCTTTATTCTTCCTCCGAAGCACAGCTGAGAAGCTCCTCACCTGTGTTTCAGCTTGTTGTCCTAAGCATGCGCGGAAGTGAAATCGCTCGATGGAACGCAAGTTCACTTCTGCGCATGCTCGCAATGCGCACCGGTAGCGAAAATAACCGGAACCCTCCGCTGGTTTGCTTGACTGTATTCTGCACCAGTTGCAGCTTCCAGATACTCTTCAAGTATAGCCTTCAAGTATAGCCCCATGCGCATTGTAGAAGTCCATCCAGGAGATGACCAGGGCATGAGTGACTGAAAGGAGAGTTTCTCAATTCAGGAAGAGTATAACTGGTGCACCACCCGAAGTTGAGCAAAGGCTGCCCTAGCTGTGACTACCACCTGCTCCTTGAACATGAGGCATGAGTCCAGGAGGGCCATCACTTTACGCACCAGGTCGTGTCTGGGGCAGTGGTATCCCATCCAAGACCAAACATGGTAACCTCCCCAAACCTCCATCTTACCAGGGTTCAACTGAAGCCTGTTGTCCCCCAACCAGGCCCCCACAGCACTGCTTGCTTCATCTGGGATGGAGATGTACATATGGGTATTATCTGCATACTGGTGGTACCTCGTCCTGTACTGACCCAGCAGCTTCATGAAGATGTTAAAAAGGAGAGGAGAAACTACCAAGCCTTGTGGCAACCCACAAAACAGGGGCCATGGGCTAGACCTCTCACTCCCTATCAACATAAATTGGGATCAGTCCTGGAGGAAGGAAGTGAACCAGCTTAAAACCATGTCACCCATTCTCACATACTAGAGCCGAGCCAAAAGGATACCATAGAATAGAACAACCATGGCGAACCTTTTTTGATTCGCGTGCCAAAGGGGGGGGCGCGCGGGGGGACACGTGCATGCGTGCCCACACCCATAATTCTATGTGCCCCTCCCATGCATGCACGCATGACACCCCCTCCCGGCATGCGATGGCACGCCCATTTTTCGCTCTCCCCAGGCTTCAGAGCCTTTCTAGGAGCCTGGGGAGGGCGAAAATGGCCTTCCCCATCCCCTCTGGAGGCTGAAAACAGGCTGTTTCTCGACTCCCAGTGGGCCCAGAAGGCCCCAAAATCAGCTGGCCGGAGCACACATGCACGCCGGACCTGAACTCGTGTGCCCACCGATATGGCTCCGTGTGCCACTTGTGGCACGCATGCCATAGGTTCGCCATCACGGGTATAGAACATTGCTGAGAGATTAAGAAGAACCAGGATGGATCCTTCCCCCCCCCATTCTGCTCCCACCAGAGATGGTCCAAAAGCACAACCAATGTGGTTTCCATCCAATATCCGAGCTTGAAACCTGCCTGGAAGGGGTCCAGATAATCTATGTTATCCAGGATCTTCTGGAGCTACAATGTGACCTCCTTTTTCACCACCTTCCCTAAAAAAAGGGGTGGTGGGAGACTGGAAGAAAGTTATCCAGAATGGTGGGATCCAATGCTGGTCTCTTGAGAAGAGAGTGCACTAGCACTTCCTTCATAGGTCCTGGGACACCCTTTTTCTCAATGATGAATTAACCATTGCTGAGCAGTCTTGACTAATGAGGAGGGACACAAATCGAATTCACAGATGGCTGTGATTACAGTCCTGAGTTCCTCAGGCCCAACAGAATCAAGCTGTTCCCAGATCACTGGGCATCTCGAAAGGATCTGCACCATGCTTGAGAACAGATCTGAGTGATTTTAACTGCCAGATGCCTTGAAAATGCCTCAGCATAACCCTGAAGATGGATCTCAGAGTCCCCTTTGTTCAAAAGAGACCAGGTAAACCTGAACAGGGCCACCAGGCAACACTCTAAAGATCAGAGGTGGTATTCAGCTGGTTCGGACCGATTCGCACGAACCGGTAGTGGAAATTTGGACTGGTTGGCCGAACCAGCAAATACTACCTCTGGTTGGCCCCGCCCCCACCCGCTCGGTCACCCGGTCGCCAGTCGCCTCCGCCCACCCGCTCGCTGCTAGGTCCGCCCGCCCACTCGGCCCACCTGCCCCACCCACCCCCACCCCACCCCGCCCACAGAACCGGTAATAGAAAATTTTGAATCCCACCACTGCTGCAGATGCAATAAGAAGGGAGAAATATTGACGTTTCACTGCTCTTATCACCATGAGGCGAGCCTTAACAGCATCCCCTTTTAGAAACCCAGACCGTTTCTGTTATGTTCTAACTAAGCTACATGGTTTCAACCAGGTCCAGCATTTGAGCGGGAGAATACTCAAATGCCATTGGCTGTTACATCTGACAGCCCTCTATAAAAGAGCAAGCTGTCAAACTGTCTGTTGCTGGTTGTCTTGAGTTGGTCTAATAAAAAGAGCTGTTCTGAAGTCTCCTGTGATCAATGCCCACTATCTAACAGTGGCGACGAGGGCTTGGGAACTACCTACAAGCTAGAATTTTTTTCACTGGCTGAATCTGCGCAAAGCTAGCCATGAATGGCCGTGCATGAATGGATAACAGAATAACAGA
Source organism: Diadophis punctatus similis (assembly GCA_023053685.1). NCBI lineage: Eukaryota > Metazoa > Chordata > Lepidosauria > Squamata > Dipsadidae > Diadophis > Diadophis punctatus. The sequence goes on from JALIGW010000001.1 coordinate 309,712,163, forward strand.
GTTGGAAGAATTCTTGGAGGTCTTCTAGTCCAGCCCCCTGTTCTAGCAGGAGACGGTATACTATTTCAGACAAATGGCTGTCCAATCTCTTCTTAAAACCTCCAGTGATAGAGCACCCACAGCTTCTGAAGGCAAGCCGTTCCACCGGTGAATTGTTCTCACTGTCAGGCAATCTCTCCTTAGTTCTAGGTTGGTTCTCCTTGATTAGTTTCCATCCTTTGTTTCTTGTTCTACCTTCAGGTGCTTTGGAGGCTGAATCTCAGCTAGGATGGAATCAAACCAAGCTAATTGTCACAAGGCATCCTTGGATGGGGTGATACCAGAGCTTTGCCTCCCTACTGTCCTTGGAATAATCAGGTCATATCTCCACAGCCTTGATGCTATCACTTCAAAGAAAACCTTCACCTGCACAAGAAGTGATTGAACCTAGGGGGTCAAGGCAAGCCTATAGATATTCTTGGCACTGGCCACTGTGTTGAAACTCTGGACTCAAAAGCAACAATTTCTGGTGGCATTTAGCCAGACGTCCTCACAATAAAACAATCATCCCTGCCATAAAATAACATTTTATTGATTTGTTTATTAAAACAAACCACACAGTCTGAAATGGGAAGGTTTGTGCAGTGTTTTGGGAATGAGGCAAACTGGGCAGGGACAAATTCATTTGGTGGGGATTCTTGTGTCTTGATTCAAGAGAGCCTGGGGGTTTCACTTGCCCTATCATCTAACCTCTGTGCTCTTAGGATTCTTGGTATGACTGAACCAGGAAAAGAAGTTTTCTTTTCTGTTATGTCCTTGGAGAAGAATATGTTATTATGTCAGGAAATTGATTAATTTTGTTTTTCTAAAAAAAAAAATCAAGACACTATACAGGATTAGATGGATCCCCCTCTTCCATTTTAACCTTAGAACCAGGGGCGGGTTCCTAATTTTTTTACTACCACTCTGTGGGTGTGGCTTATTTTGTGGGTGTGGCTTTCCAGCCATGTGACTGGGTGGGCGTGGCTTGCCAGCCATGTGACCGGGTGGGCGTGGCTTCTCGGACTGCTGAAGGGAGGGGAACTGAGATAGGTCCTGCCGCCCATTCCCCCTCCCCTCAGCAGCTCGAGAAGCCTCGAACGTGCAAAAATGCCTAGGATCATCACTGCACATTCGTGGCTTCTCGGACTGCTGAAGGGAGGGGAATGGAGATAGCTCCTGCCGCCCGTTCTTTCAGTATTCCACATGTTACCTCAGCCATCCTCCCCTGCTTGGACTCACTGTGGTGTAGGAAGGCAGCGCATGCGCAGTGCCGGAAGCTCGGCTTCTGGGCATGCGCAAAAGAAATTTTTTTAAAAAAAATTACATTTTTTTTTTAAAAATGGCAGTGCCCGGGCACCGCCAGCCAACCACACCGGTACTGTGACGTCACCAGCAGGCCGCTACCGGTGCTATAGAGTGGACCACACCAGTAGGAACCCACCACTGCTTAGAACAATCCTGTGTGGTTGTTTACCTTGTCATGTAATGATTGGCCTAAAATCGTCTAAGGACTAACACAGCTGACTGAGGATTTGATTTCAGGTCCTTCCAATGTTAGTCTAGCCATTCTCACCTTTCCTTCCTTATCCAAAGCATCTCCAGAAGAGTTAGGGGCACAGTACGTGAGCAGTCATGATCTTTATGGGTTAGGACAGGGGTCAGCAACCTGCGGCTCTGGAGCCGCATGTGGCTCTTTCATCCCTCTGCTGTGGCTCCCTGTTGCTGGTCGGCTCCACAATTGATAGGGCTTTCGGTTAGAAGAGGTAGAGGAAAAAGGATGCCATACTAGGAGGAGACTCTATGGTGGGGGAACCGGACTTCCGGTCGGCTCCAGAATTGAATGGGAGGCTTCCATTTGTGGCTCTTTGAGTGTTTAAGGTTGCCGACCCCTGGGTTAGGACCTTGTTTAGGCCATCGTTCTTTGATCTCCTGTTGTCAGGATGGTTATATCACCTGTCCCTTCCAGCTCATCTTCTTGGCTGGCTTTCATGCTGACTCAGAGACCAAGGAACATCTCCAAAGTTCCACCTAGGTCTCTCCTGGATTCATGGACTCTACTCCACCTCTTTTTCCAGCATCTGTCTCACACGCTTTGCCAGAGGTCAGGGAATCAAGAGCAGGAAATAGAACGATTTTCATAAAAGGGAACACTAAACAGGACTGGGTTAAATTCTTGTCTGAGGAAGATAGAGCAGCATCTCCTGGAACAGCAATAAGTTAGGTTTTCAATAAGCTAATGCACACTCTTATTTAGGAATAACCTAATGCACAGTAACTTAGGACTGTTTTCAGTTGTACCTAACCATTGCAAAAGCATGACTTGGTGGGCATCTCTGTAATGTTACCTTCATTTTCCTTCTTGTTATATCATATAAGAACAGGATTAAAAGTTTGTCACCCATTACACTGCCAGGAATGTGGGACTAGTAGCGATTGGGAAGAAAGGCAATCCAGTGGGTGAGGGGTCTGCAACTTTCAATGTTTTGCCTCATACACTTAGCCTCATCATCAGTCTACTTACCTGTTAGCCCTTCTCAAAATGCTAAGTGTGTTCCTGTCCATTCAAAAGATATCTATCCCTTGCCGTACAGACAAAAGTACTCTAAAACAGGGGTCACCAACCTTTCGGACCTCAGGGACCACTAAATTCATAATTTTAAATCCAGCAGACCACTAATATGATTTTTTTAAAAAGATAAATAGTATTTAGTGCAATATAAAAAATGCAAACAATTTTTCTGCGGACCATCAAAATTTTCTCGCGGACCACCAGTGGTCCACGGACCACTGGCTGGTGAACACTGCTCTAGAAAGCACATAAAAATAAAACAAATAATGTCAATGTAAATCAAACTACCGGTAAATAAAGTAACACCGGTAGAAATACAGCATCCCTTGTCTTTTTTACTTGGTGGCTAGGATTGCTGGGACTTGTAGTTTAGTAACCTTGGAGAGCCACACATATTCTCAAGTCTGTAGAAAAGAATGTTCCTAAAGTAGAGAGAAGACTTAAAAACTGTTCCAAAAGTGGTTGGAAGAAATTTGTTCCAAGTGTGGCTTGATTGCTCAGATCCAACATGATTCAGGGAACTAAGGATCTCTGACAAAGTGTTTCATTTGGGAGGCGAGCAAAAGACCTGCTGAAGGGCAAATTCTGAAATTATTTGGAATCTCTTTTGTACTGGCCAAAGTGGGATCTCAGAAGCAACTTCCAGGAAAGGTGTACGTTCTGAGCATATGACAGTGTTCTGAAAGTGGTAACTTCTGCCATTGATATCATCAAAGGCAAACCTGCATGTTCCATAATAGGGAACAGGATATATTGTCTTATAAAACAATTTTTTTAAGCAGAGGAAGTCCACCAGCATCTTTCAAGATGGCAAGCAGGGTACTGCCTGCATCCAAATTTGCGCTCTCCTCTAAGGACACAGTGCCTTTACTTGGCCTCCTGGGCAGCATGTGTAGAAAAGTGGGCACACCTTACCAAAGAGGACTGGACAGGGGTGGGCTTCCAAATTTTTAGCAAGGGGTTCTCTGGGTGGGTGTGGCCATGGTGGGCATGGCCTAGTCGGCCTCCTGCACCACAGCGGGGTGTGTGTGTGTTTTTGCCCTCCCCAGGCTCTGGAGGTTTATTCGAGCCTCCGGGAGGGCGAAAACGGCCTCCCCAGGCTTTGGAGACCCTGGGGAGGCCCGTTTTTTCCCCTCCCTGAGCCTCTGCGCGCGCCCTGCACTTACCTGCATCGAAAACAACTCTGGGAGTTGAAGTCCACAAGTCTTAAAGTTGCCAAGGTTGGAGACCCCTGGACTCTAGTCTGTTGTGTCAGAGTGCAGCCAGCTCCTTGGGGGACCATCATATGTGCCTGAGGCAAAGTGGATAATAAAAACATGTGCATTTGAGCCCAGAGATCTTGCTGGCAGGCAGGGAGGGGTGAAGGACCAGTCAAACTAGAAGCAAGTTGGCACTCAGTGTCTTCTCAAAACAGTGATGCTTTCATTCAGGGGTGAAATGCTACCGGTTCAGCCCGGTTCGGGCGTACCGGTAGCGGCCGGTGGTTTGGAGAACCAGTAGCGGCGGCAGCGCGAGGCTCCGCCCACCCGCCCGGACGCCACCATTTTCTTCTTTTAACCCTCTGCGCATGTGCAAAGCCTTCTGCGCATGCGCAGAGGGTGAAAAAGCACGTGCGACCGAATCGGTAGGGAAGGTAAGTAGATTTCATCACTGCTTTCCTTGCAGAACCATTGATGAGAAGCATTGTCCCCCCACTCCCTCCAAATTCTCCTTTTGAAAAGAGAAATTAAGGAGCCACCAGTTTCTCATACTAGAGCTAGGGAAGGCTGCTTATCCTCGAGCCCATTGTCTGAAATCACCAACACCCATCTTGCCCAGCTGAAAGGAAGAAGAAGAAAAAAAAGTTCAAACCATTAATTGAATCAGAAGAGATGAAGACAGCAGATTCACACAACATGCTACTGCTTGGTTAACATTCTTCTTGGTTCTTTTTTTTAAAAAATAATCTTTATTAGGTTTTTTCCTTTAAAAACAACATACAAAAAAGGCATACAAAACACACATAAAACGAAAACAAACATAATAACAACAAATCTCTTTTACAGCTTTTTCATAATATTTTCCTAAATATTTACACTTTACGATATTGCTATTTTTGTTTTGACTATCACTATTACATTATATCGTTCTATATTCGATGGATTGAGTCTCCTATTTTGTTTTCAACTACTATTTCATCCGTTTCGTTTACATATATATCTATTTACTTACATAGGAAGTAGATAGGAAGTAAAGAAGCAAGAGTCTTTACAGTTTCTTCATTAGTAAACCTGATTTATAACAAAATTTGATATTTTATTTTGTTTTAACCACTTATACCATTTATCCCATGCTTCATAGAAGTCCGTATCTTCTTTATCATGTATCTCCATTGTTAGTTTGCACATCTCAGTGCTTTTTTTTTTTAATTAACAAGTAGACTTGAATCTGGCCTGTCTGTGCTCCTATTCCAACACCTTAAGTACTACATCACCCCATCCTGGCTGTCTCCTTTCCCTTGTTTTCTTGGCTTAGGAGCAAACTCTCCCCAGGCCAGTCTTAAGCGCTTGCTAGAGAGCAATATAGAAATCCAATAAATATGCTAATTAATTGCCAGCCCACCCAGGGCCTGTGTTCAGAAATTATTTCAGTGTAATTTATTGAAAAACATAAGAGACTGCCTTAAACCAAATCAGACTTGGATCGAGTCTTGCGTGGGCTATTCCAGTTGGCAGCTCCTCAGGCAGAGAACCGGTTTTTCCCTTCACTAGCGATTGGCTCTGATAATGCAGAGATGGCGAAGCTTAATTTTGCATCTTCTGCAGGCCCAGAGGTCCTCTGTCGTGCCCCCAGTCCAGAGAGTTTGCGCTATTTAAAAAATTTCCTTTACGTGCTAAGTAAATTCTGAATTTGATGCTACTCTTTTCAAAAAGTTTGCTGTTTTCATTTTATTTTCCCGTTTTGCAAATAGCTTTGTGCACTCATAGACAGACCAGAAGAATACATTCTTTTTCTCTACCTCCCTCCTTTTCTCTCTCCTTCTCACACACTCGCACACACAAATGCCACTTTCTGTTAGGTTTTCCAAAGCTGTTCACCCTATGAAAAAACAAACTCATAAAATACCGTCACGGAATAACATTTAAAACCAGGGGTGAAATGCTCCTGGTTCGCTCGTGCCTTTCAGTCGTCAGAGAGCCGGTCGTGAAGGCAGCGCAAGGCTCCACCCACCTGCCCAGACGCCGCCATTTGGGTTCTTTTACCCTCTGCACATGCGCAAAGTGTTCTGTGCATGTGCAGAGGGTAAAAGAACCCAAATGGCGGCGTCTGGGTGGGTGGGCGGAGCCTCGTGCTGCCTTCGCGACCGGGTCTCCGACGACTGACAGGCACGGGAGCATTTCACCCCTGTTTAAAACCATTAAAGTAACACCCTCTAAATAAACCACCTGACAGGATAAGACAAACCAAGGAATTACACAGCAGTGACATCATGCCCAGGTCAAAAAAGTGTTTAATTTTCAAAAGGTGAAAGCAAGATGTCAAAAATGTCTCCCCGGTCTGGAATGTTAACTGAAGGAAGCAGGCCATCAGTACAGGCTGGGTGAAATGGACACAGCTCACAATCTGTTGTGAAATAAATGTGTCTTCTCTGGATTTTGAAAGACTATAAGAAATATTGCACAGAATTGGCCTGTGCAGAAAGAGAAAGATTACAGGACTCTCTTGTGCAGGGGTCTCCAACCCTGGCAACTTGAAGACTTGTGAACTTCAACTTGAAGTCTTCAAGTTGCCAAGGTTGGAGACCCCTGCTCTAGTGTTCCAAATTTATTTGCTTATATATAAAAAATTTACACTGCCCAACACTCAGTGATTCTGGGCGGTTCATAGATCAAAACACATAGAAGAATAAAATAATGTAATGGTAAAAACAAAGAACAAAAGTTGCACACGGCTGTCAACAAAACAAACCCACAGGTCTTCAAAGCTCTCCATAATACCAACACACTTATGTGCAAATCATATATAGACCTTTGTTGGAAGAAATATCCATCTGGTTCAGCTCCAAGCCAGGAGAAAGGCACTGGAGACAAAATGGAGGCTGGAGGCTGATTGGAAAGAGGGTCCATTTATTGATGAAGCAGAACCACCAACCACGTGTGATTCTGGGCAGCTGACCACATGGAGTTGAGAGAGGGTGGCTTTTATACCTTCTCTTGGGCTTTGCACTTGAACTTCTTGTTCCTGTGCAAGAACATATATTCTACTGGCTGTTGTAGGGGTCATAGCTGGCTCTGTAGGTTGTCTGAGCTAAGTTTGGTGAAAGTTTGGAGGGCGATTAGGAGATTGTGCAATGTAGTGAGCTCTGAGTCTTAGTTGGTTAATCCTATTATGTCCTGAAGGGCCATGTCTTAATCCCATCACCCTGGAGCTGAAGGTCTTTTGTTTTGTAGATAGGCTGGCCCAATCTTTCTCAATGGGCACGAAATATCTGCTGGGGGGAGGGAGCTGGGGCTCTGAGCTTCTGTCTCCCTTAAGATTTTTTAATTTCTCTTTTAGGGGAAATATAATATTCTGCTTTTTTAAAATTTCATAAAACATTTCATTCTTCTAGGAGAGGGGTGGGTGCTAACTTTCTACACCTTCAAACCACAGAGTGAAGATCTCCTGCAGAAACATTTGCAGAAAATGAAAATGACGGGATGGCTATGCTGCTTTCAAATTTTGTTCTGCACATACCACAGAGATGCTGAAAGTCCATAACCTTATGGGTCTCCTGAAAGTCATCAGGCGTATCCAACCTGTGGCCTATGGGCCGCACGTGGCCCTGGGCAGCTATTAATGCAGCCTCACAACATAATAAAGGAAAATAAAAGAAGTTTGCTATTTATGTACATTAACTACACAGTGATTCTCAGTAGTGGGTTCTAAAACCCTTTACTACCAGTAGTGGGTTCTAAAACCCTTTACTACCAGTAGTGGATTCTAAAACCCTTTACTACCACTATCTTGAGCATTGGACTCCTCCCAAGGACACATGACTGTTCTTCAATCACAACATGCCCCCACTGTCATGTCTTTCCTTTTCCTGCAGGTTCAAGAATTGAGGGGGGTCTACCTATGGCCTGAGTGACGCTTGCTAGGAATAATCTTATCAATTTATCAACTCTCTGATAAACGTTGTAGGTGCTCCATGACTTGAGATTTTTAAGAAGAGATTGGACAGCCATTTGTCTGGAATGGTATAGGGCAGTGGTTCTCGACCTTTTCTTCACCATGGGCCCCCTTTAAATACCTTTTCTGGTCACAGACCCCCAAGACTTAACTCAAGATTTAAATTGGAGGTCTTCAAACTTGGCAACTTTAAGATTTGTGGACTTCAACTCCCAGAATTCTGGGAGTTGAAGTCCACAAGTCTTAAAGTTGCCAAGTTTGGGGACCCCTGATTTAGATCATAATGTTTCTTCAAGCCTTCACGGATCTCCTTTGAAGACATCATGGCTCCCCCAGCGGTCCATGAACTACAGGTTGAGAATCACTAGTAAAGGGTCTCGTGATTGAGCAGGGGTTGGACTAGAAGGGTTCCAAGGTCCCATCTGACTCTGTTATTCTGCATTCTGTAATTATCTTGCATAGTATCTCTCCTGACTGCTGCTAGCGATGGGATGGGCAAAGTATTCTTTGAGCTGCAAATTATAGGCTCAGCTGGGCAGGGTTCCCTGAGGGCTGACTCTTTGAAGCCAGGCTGAATTTCTAGGAACTGCCGTGCACTCAGATCAGTTTTATTTAGGGCTGGAAAAGAATGGAGCAAGACACATTTATCAGACATAATCATTCACCATACTTATAGTTGTGCCAGAATCTCTTTCTATTTACATTGGTGCTGTGAGCAACTGACAATGTTTGAGACTGGAATCTGTCGTGGATGGTCCTTGTGGGTGGGCCAAATATCTTCTGGAAGCAAGACTCAGTTCTCTTGTGATAAAAGGGGTCGACACCCCAAGAGTGTTCTTGAGCTCACAAGTACCTGCTTGATGAACAACTGTCAGCTGTGGCCGGGATAGGCCTTTGCACAGCTTCATCTAGTGTACCAGTTGCATTCTTTCTTTGACTTTCCTTTCACACCCTGGTCACCTCACATCTTGACTACTGCCATGTGCTCTACATGGGGCTGCCCTTGAAGACTACTTGGATGCTTTAGCTGGTCTAGAATTGAGCGGCATGGACTGTGATGTGCATGGGTCAGCGCGCCCATGGGATAGCTCTGCTTTGTAAGCTGCACTGGTTTTTGAGTCTTCACATTATGTATCCAACATATTAAAAGTGACCCCGGTCATTTATACCCTGAGTGAGAACTCTGCACTGATCTATTCCATCTGTTTTTTTCCCCACTTGGCTGTCCTTGGCTTTCTCAGAAGAGTTCTTCCACACCAAAGTTCAAAAGCACCAAATATTCTTTTTATCCTGTTTTCGCATCCATGCAGCGTCACAGGAAAATACACTACTTGTGCAATTCTGATATTTGTAGCTATAAACAGCCTAGCTAAACTAGTTACTTATTACCCCTTAGTGTGTGTGTGTATGTGTGTGTGTGCAGTTTTTCCCAAAGAAATACAAGCCCAGAAGTGGACAATTGATTCCCATGAGTTAAAGCAAGACAAATGTTTTAAATACTTGGGCGCTGTATTTCAGGCTACTAGGTAATTAACAGCCCAAGTAGGGTAAATTATGGCACTTCTACTGCCCGAAAGAGTACTGTAACAATAAATAAATTTTATAAGCAACAGAGGGTAAATTTACATCCCAGCATCAATCAAACAGTTGGCTAAAACAGTTGCCCAGCTATTATATGGGATACAACTTGGCCCATATACAAACTGTTATGTACTGATGTATGGAGTACGGATTTACATACCGCCGCTGATTGGCCAATCTAGCGGCGGAAGAAATAAACTATTGTCAGTAGCCAGCAGGCTTCAGGGAAGCCCTTAAAAGCTGTGTGCGAAGTGCTAGGGCGATTCCAAGAAAGGGGACACAAGGTCAGAAGGGACAAATGTAAGATTGGGGTCACCAGCGTAGAGTTCCTGGGGTTCCTGATCGATGGGTCTGGTATTCGCCCCACATATGCCAAAATAAAAGCCATCAAAGAGGCACCGACCCCCAAGAACAAGGCAGAGTTATAAGCATTCTTGGGCTTACTCAACTTCTATGCCATTTTTCTGAAACAGAAGGCGACCGTCGCTGAGCCTCTCCATAGGCTCCTGGGGAAGACGACCACGTGGACATGGGGGCAAAGAGAGGCCAACGCTTTTGCCGCTGTAAAGGACTTACTTTCATCTAACAGCGTCCTCATGCAGTACAGTGAGACCCTCCCCCTATTGTTAACGTGCGATGCATCACCTTTTGGAGTGGGGGCGGTCCTCAGCCACAAACTACCCAACAGCTCAGAAGCCCCCATCATCTTCTATCCCAAAACATTATCACCAACTGAGCGGAATTACAGCCAGCTGGACAAGGAAGCACTTGCAGCAGTGGTCGGCATCAAGCGCTTCCACGAATACCTTTACAGCCGGAAATTCGAACTTGTGACAGACCACAAGCCTCTACTTGCAGGAAACCAACAAACGCCTCAATATACAGTATATCACCCAGGCTGACCCACTGGTCCATCTTCCTGTCCGGTTACAGCTACAAGTTAACACACAGACCAGGAAAGAGCATCGGACACGCAGACGCACTCAGCCGCTGCCCAGCACCCGACCTTGTGGAAGACCCTGCACCTGTGGACGAAATCTTGCTGGTCGACATTGAAGGAACCAGCCCCGTCACATCTTGAGACATCGCGGAACATACGGCGAAAGACAAGGTGTTGTCTAAAGTCATGAACTGGATGTTGAGGGGATGGCCACAGGAGGAAGAAGGGGAAGAATTTAAAACCTTTAAAAATAAGCAGACCGAACTATCAGTGCTGAAGAGGTGTCTGTTGTGGGGGGAGCGAGTAGTTATTTCCCAGAGCCTACAGTAAAGAGTAATCAGGACATTACACACAGGACACACAGGAATAGTGCGCATGAAGGCACTAGCAAGGAGCTACCTGTGGTGGCCTAAATTAGACCAGGACATTACCAAGTGGGTGGCGACTTGCCTGTCATCCCAAGAAAACAGACCGGCTCCACCACGGACCATCCCTTTTGAATGGGAGACATCCAAAGCCCCGTGGTCAAGAGTCCACATAGACTTTGTGGGACCTATGGTGGGACAAACCTTCCTTATACTGGTGGATGCCTATTCCAAATGGCTGGAGGTGGTCAGCATGCCCATATCGACAATGGAAGCCACAGTACGAGCTTGGAGGAAGCTATTTGCAACCCACGGCCTGCCAGACATCCTCATATTGGACAATGGCCCACAAGTGACAGCCCAGCACATGGAAGCATTCCTAGCTGACCTCGAAATAAGGCATGTGCTCATCTCGCTATTCAGTCCGGCTAGCAATGGCCAAGTGGAAAGAATGGTGAGAATGACAAAAGAGACTCTAACTAGAATGGGCCAGGGGAACTGGCAGGAACGGATCGACCAGTTCCTATTGGCACAGCACATCACTCCATGCGCTGCCACCAACCGAAGCCCTGCCGAGATGCTGATGGGATGGAAACTGTGGTCCCAGCTGGACAGGCTGAACCCCACATACAATCTGGAGAAACCCCTGGACTCCAGCAAGCCAACCCGAACATTGGCTATGGAGGAACTAGTGATCGCCCAGGAATTTGCAGGGGATCCCAAGTGGGTGAAAGCCACAGTAATAGAAATTACCGGTCCCAAATTGTACAAAGTCAGACTAGAGGATGGCTGAGTATGGCAACGACATGTCGATCAACTCAGGAGTAGAGTGGGAGAATCATGGCTTCAGAAACCGGAGGCCACAACGCCACAAGAACCTGCGGCAGCCAGACAAGAGCAACACGGGTCTCCGCCCCGAAGACCATACAATGCAATCCACTCAGAAGACCACGGCGAGAACCAGGCCCTATCTGAAAGACACCAGGGAGCCTTACTCTCAAGCCCGGAGAAGGAGCATGAACACCTACCTGAAGACGCCGGGGTCCAGCAAAGTCAACCGGGACCGGAGGACGAAGACTCCAAGACTTCAGCCGCCATGCCTGGAGGCTGGTTCCAGATCTTCCCACTAGGTGGAGACGGAGCAACAAAAGGCATGTCCACTCCAGTCGAGGACTCCAGAGGAACTGAATCGCGCAGGCCCAGTAGGACTATACGACGCCCGGTCTACTTACGTGATTATGTGATCTACGTCGATTTTTGATTGGACGTTTGCTGAACTAAGAGGGGAGGGGTGTTATGTACTGACGTAGAGAGTGTGGATTTGCATAACCGCCGCTGATTGGCCAATCTAGCAGTGGGAGAAATAAACTACTGTTAGTGGCCAGCAGGCTTCAGGGAAGCCCTTAAAAGCGGCTTCCCTGCAGCCAGCCGGCAGTCCGTATTAGTTCTAGCTAATAGACAATAAAGGTGCTGAACTGTTCCTGTGACTCGCCTCTTCATTTGCACGTGAATTTAACACAAACCTAACGGGTTATGAAACCATTCAACCAAATTTCCTTAGGACTTCTTGTCTGGTACCTCAAAATGCACCCTTAATACAATCTGGAAGTTTGAAGCTAACATGCCACATATTAAGGCTGAACCAGGAGTGTAATACCAGGACTCAGAATTATGCTTGACCTATAGCAGTGATGGCGAACCTATGGCACACGTGCTCTCTATCTCTCTATCTCTATCTATCTACAGTATCTATCTATCTATCTATCTATCTATCTATCTATCTATCTATCTATCTATCTATCTATCATCTATCATCCATCCATCCCATCCATCCATCCATCCATCCATCCATCCATCCATCCATCCATCCATCCATCCATCCATCCATCCATCCATCCATCTATCTATCTATCTATCTATCTATCTATCTATCTATCTATCTATCTATCTATCTATCTATCTATCTATCATCTATCTATCATCTCTAATATATCTATCAAAATTGTATGCTGCCCATCTCATTGAAGGAGCGTTTGGGAGGCTTACAGACTAAATAAGTGAATAAAATACAGAATAAAACATTAAAACAATAAATAAAGATCTCAAATTTAAAAATTCAATTAAAATTACATGAGTTCTGTAAATGTAACTTAGGATAAATTAGGCATATAATGACAAGATTAAAGCCACGTGATCTGCCATAACAGGCTAATCATTTTACGGTCCGGAGTGTCTTGTAAAGTTGGCCACGTGGTGTTTTGGTGTCAGGATCTGGCCCACAATTAATTGCCCTGACTGAAGCAGGCTTGGTCATATGGAAACCCCCGCACCAAAAATGTTTTTACTTTCTTTCTCCTTGTTCCCCTTGACCCGTGATGGCTTAATAAGGTCACCACAGATTTTTCTTTTTTTGTTAAGGCAAGAAGTGAACTCAGAAAAAGGGCTAGTTCAGAAACAGAGTGCTGTATCTTGTGCAATAGCCTAGAGCCGTGGTGGCGAACCTATGGCACGCGTGCCACAGGTGGCACGCGGAGCCATAGGGGACGGCACGCGAGCGTTGCCCACCGGCAAACCGGAAGTGCGGAAAAACGCACTTCTGGTTTGCCGGTGAGCTGTTTTTTGCACTCCGGAGGGTTCAGGGAAGCTCCCTGAAGCTCCGGAATGCAAAAAACTACAAAACGGACAAACCGGAAGTGCATTTTTCCGCACTTCCGGTTTGTCCGTTTTGTGGTTTTTTGCATTCCGGAGCTTCAGGGAGCTTCCCTGAACCCTCCAGAGTGCAAAAAACAGCTCACTGGCAAACCGGAAGTGCGTTTTTCCGCACTTCCGGTTTGCCCGTTTTGGCATCCCAGGCTCCGGTAAGCCTTTGCGCGGGGGTGGGGGTGTGTGCGCATGCGCAGGGGGCAGCATGGGGGGGTGTTGTGCGCATGCGTGGGGGGGAGGGAATGGGTGTGGGCACGCTAGCGCGCGCTAGCACACACCCCCCTTTTGGGCATGTGAACCTAAAAAGGTTCGCCACCACTGGCCTAGAGGGAGATTTGGAACTTCGTCCTCACTTTGCTGTAGTCTAAAATAAAGTTGAGACAAAAAGAGACAGATAAACTAAGATAGTTTAAGCAGAAGAAGGAGCCGTTGCCGGGATTTTTAATTTGCTTAATTGCTACATTTTTGGTGCTTTAGGTACAGGGGTGTGCTTTCTTTTGGTGGAGGGGTTTATGTTGTGTGTTTTGAAGCTAGGAAATCAAAACACTCCTTTTTTTTATGCTTCGAAGCCCTGGGGGCAATCACCTCTTCCTCTCAGCCCAGAATTTCTGGTTGAGCTGGAACAGGAGCACCATGGTGAAAAACATCTGAAGAAAACAAAGTCAGATGTGGTTTGTGACCTCAAGAAGCACTGTAATATCACGGCTGCCTAGGATAGGAAGTGGGTTGGCTGCTTGCGTGAGAGTCAAGGTGCTCTTGTCCTCAAATCACAAAAAACAGTTGACCAGATCCAAATAGTGTGCAGTGCAACAACACTTTTTTGAGACTGATGCTTCTCACAGAATGTTTATCCCCAGCATCTTTGTTGTACCCTATGACAATCATTAAGTGTTGTACCTCATGATTCTTGACAAATGTATCTTTTCTTTTATGTACACTGAGAGCATATGCACCAAAGACAAATTCCTTGTGTGTCCAATCACATTTGGCCAATAAAGAATTCTATTCTATTCTATTCTATTCTATTCTATTCTATTCTATTCTATTCTATTCTATTCTATTCTATTCTATTCTATTCTATTCCACTCCACTCCACTCCACTCCACTCCACTCCACTCCACTCCATTCTATTCTATTCTATTCTATTCTATTGATCACTACAGAATAACAGAAGTACAGAGTTGGAAGAGACCTTGGAGGTCTTCTAGTCCATCCCCCCTGCTTAGGCAGAAAACCCTATACCAGTGATGGCGAACCTTTTTTGGTTCGCGTGCCAAAAGGGGGGGGAATGTGGGGGATCACGTGTGTGCATGCCCACTCATAATTCCATGCACCCCCGCACATGCACGCATGACCCCCCTGCTCCCAGCATGCAATGGCACGCCCATTTTTTGCTCTCCCCAGGCTCCAGAGCCTTTCTAGGAGCCTGGGGAGGGCGAAAACGGCCTTCCCCACCCCCTCTGGAGGCTGGAAACAGCCTGTTTCACGACTCCCAGTGGGCCCAGAAGGCCCAAAAATCAGCCGGATGGTGCACACATGCACGCCGAACCTGAGCTCGCGTGCCCACCGATATGGCTGCGCGTGCCACTTGTGGCACCCGTGCCATAGGTTCGCCATCACGGCCCTATACCATTTCAGACAAATGGTTGTCCAACATCTTCTTAAAAACTTCCAGTGTTGGAGCATTCACAACTTCTGGAGGCAAGTCGTTCCACTGATTAATTGTTCTCACTGCCAGGAAATTTCTCCTTAGTTCTAAGTTGCTTCTCTCCTTGTTTAGTTTCCACCCATTGCTTCTTGTTCTGCCTACAGGTGCTTTGGAGAATAGGTGTACCCATCTCTTCTTTGTGGCAGCCCTTTAGATATTGGAACACCACTATCTCTAGTTCTTCTTTTCATTAAAAAGCTAACAATCTAAAAATCCCTGTTGGCCAAAGTGTTGTTGGAAAGAATGACCAGAGCTCGATATTTGGTGAGGGGCTGCTATTGAGGATGGGCTTCAAGCAGAAGCCCAAAATTTGGACTTTGATCAACAATATTCTAGTAAAACAAGACCAATTGTTGCCTGATTGTTGCAATGCACTCTACATGGAGTTGGCCTTGAAAAGTATCCAGAAGCTTCAATGGGTTAAAATGCAATGTCCCACATGGTTTTGCAAGTGTACATTTGCACATGTGTCACCTCTCTTGTGGGAGCTGCACTGGCTGCCAACTTGCTCCTGAGTTGAGTTCAAGGTGTTGGTTGTCTATAAAGCCTTACATGATCTGGGGCCGTCTCAATTCAGTGTGGCAGTTGATGTAATGTGCCGGTGCCTGGACGACGTTAGGATCTGGATGGGGAGGAACAGACTCAGACTCAACCCCGACAAGACTGAGTGGCTTTGGATATTGCCTCCTAAGGACCATGACAACTGTCCCTCCTTGGTTCTCGAGGGAGCGAAACTGACTCCCTCGGATCAGGTCCGCAACTTGGGGGTCCTCCTAGACCCACAGCTAAAATTGGATCATCATCTTACTTCTGTGGCTAGGGGGGCCTTTGCACAGGTTCGCCTGGTGCACCAGTTGTGGCCATACTTGGAGAAGGAGGCTCTACTTACGGTCACTCATGCCCTTGTCACCTCCCGCTTGGACTACTGCAATGCGCTCTACATGGGGCTACCCTTGAAGAGTATCCGGAGACTTCAGTTGGTGCAAAATGCGGCTGCGCATGCTGTGGTGGGTGTGCCAAGGTACACCCACGTGACACCTATACTCCGCCAGCTGCATTGGCTGCCCATTGGTCTCCAGGTCCAATTCAAGGTGTTGATCATCATCTTTAAAGCCCTTCATGGCTTAGGACCAGGCTATCTCCGGGACCGCATTCTGCCTCATACTTCCCTTCGACCGGTTAGGGCCCACAGAGTTGGCCTTCTCCAGGTCCCGTCAGCCAAGCAATGCCGGCTGGCGGGCCCTAGGGGGAGGGCCTTCTCTGTGGCGGGCCCCACGCTCTGGAACCAACTTCCCCCAGAGACCCGAACTATCCCCACCCTGCTGGCCTTCCGAAAAGCCGTTAAGACATGGCTTTTCCTGCAGGTAGGGGGCAGAGCCTAATCCATCTGAGCTCTCCCCCGGGTATGTCTAGTTGTTGCATGTTTTTAATATTGAATTTTTAATTTTTATATTTAATTTTAGAAATGTTTATTGTTGGTTGCTCTTGTATTTTTTGCTGTACGCCGCCCTGAGTCCCTCAGGAGTTGGGCGGCATATAAGAAAACCAAAATAAATAAATAAATAAATATTTGAAGGACTGCCTTTCCCAAGTTGTATCTACCTAGCCAGGGATGTTATGAGTTCCCTCTCTTAAAGAGGCCAATCTGGTGGGTTGTTTCCTCTCTTCCATGGTGGTTCCCTCCCTGTTGAACATCATCCTTACAGCAAGAAGATTGGTTCCCACCTTGATACTCTTTCAAAAGGTCCTGAAGACCTTTGGGGGATCCCAGAGTGATATGGATGGTTTGATTGGTCAGGTGGTTGGTTTGATTGCTGCCGCCAGGTGGAATGAGGGTTTATTGGATTTTGCATTGGGCTTTTATTTCTATAAGCTGCCCAGAATGACCATGAATGAGTTGGGCGGCCATATAAATTCTTGTAAGAGCTATTAAGCAGGATAGGGGTGTATGGGGTGCTCAGGGAGGGGTAGCACCTCTGGTGTAGGGGCATGTCGTGTTCTTTTACGGCAGCTCATTTTAGGGCAGCTTTTAGGGCAGCTCGTTCACCTTTGGTCCCACCTGTCACTCAGTCTCACCTGTGGCTCCTAGCAGCTGTAGCATGCACAGCGGCCACACCCCGGGCAACAGCTTCGACAGGCTGGCCAAACCAGGTTAAGAGTAGCCGTTGGGTCATTGACCTTCGGTGAGATAGGGACTTGTCTATCCCGAGCATGTGAAGACAGTTTCCGGCGGACTGAGCGGATGAAATCTACTAGAATAGGACAACGGTCATGAAGGCGATCTCTGCAAGCGATGTGGTATGCTAAGAGCACGGCAAGTCACGAAAGATGCCATGGTCAACCACTGTGCCCAGCCCATCTCCAACTGTCTCGACTCTTGTCCTGCTATTTGGAGCAAGATGGAATCTGGGAAGAGAGAGTGAGGCTGACTATACACACCTCTCCCTCACTTTAATCCAATTCACACGCAAGTCTTGACATCCCCCCCAGATATATGTCCTCTTTGAATACGATAGACGAACATCATCAACCAGGATAGCTGGCAATCATCTTTAAAAGAAGTCAACTATCAGTCACGATCCAAAGGCGAAAAAAAAAATCCTTGGTTTGGTTGCTCCTCAGTAAGGAGAAAGTAGGTGAAGTGGTTTGAATCATCAGGAAGTGCTCTTTAGGTAAACAGCAGCATGATCATATACTACAGCCACATTACAGCTGCGAAAGACTCAAGTTCAAAGCTCGGATGATGGCACTGTTCTGACTTCTCTCCCTCACTTCCAAGTGCATCCCAGCCATAAAGTGTGCCAACCTGGAAGCCTTGAAACCAAGAGTCTGAGGTTCCCCAGACATTTCATTTGGGGAGGAGGGGTTATGACATGCATGTGTCAAATATGAGCGGGCCTTTTAAACTCTGCTTAACCACCTATAGTGGGGAGGGGGGCAATGGCTCAGTGGTTAAAGATGCTCAGCTGGAAAGCTGACAGCCTGGGTTTGAGTCCCAAGCACCACGCAATGGGGCAAGCTCCCATCCTTGCCCCAGCTCCTGCTCACCTAGCAGTTAGAAAGCATGCAAATGCAAGTAGAATAATAGGTACCACTTCGGTGGGAAGGTAACAGCATTCCATACACCTTTGGTGTATACTCATGCTGGCCACATGACCACAGAAATGTTTTCGGCCACTGCTGGTTCCCTCGGCTAAGAAACGGAAATGAGCACCAGCCTCTAGAGTCGAGGGGAAAGGGGGAAACCTTTACCTTTAGCCACCTATAATCTACAATATCTCATGTTAATGATGGGACCTGTTAGATTGTGGGCAAGGATCACAGGAGATAGACTTCAGAACAGCTCTTTTACTCAGCTCACTCAAGCAACCAGCAAAACATGGTCTGACAGCTAGCTCTTTTATAGAGGGCTGTCAGACACAACAACCAATAGCATTTGAGCATTCAAACGCTGGACCTGGGTGAAAACATACAGTTCAGTTAGAGTTCAGCTAGACATAACAAGTTAGAGGTCAGTTAGAGGTCAGTCAGAACACAACAGGACTCATATGATGAATATGTTTGCACGCACAGGGAGGAGTGGAATAATGAAAACAGCACCACACTGATGCAATGCAAGTGTTGTCTTTTTAGTACACACATCAGTACACACACAGAGAGCACATATACAGAAGGGGCGGGGCTTATGTGCCACGTTGACGAAAGTGTTAGATCCAGTGGATGGGTTTGATTACCAACTTAGGCATCCTCCTTAAACCTGCAACCGGTAGGGTTTGTTGCTAGATAAGAAAGTGTATCCCAGAGATGAATGGTTTTCAGAACTGCCAGGCACTGGTAAACTGTTTCTTTGTTGTAGCCTCCAAGGTAGACCTCAACTTAGAGCACAATTGAGGTGGTCCCTAATATAATTTTGCCCCATGGCATGTGGGGCTTTAAAGATCAAAAACAGCACCTTGAATTGGACCCAGAAGCAAACTGGTAACTAGTATGAGCCATGGTGGCGCAGTGGTTAGAGTGCAGTACTGCAGCTACTTCTGCTGACTGCCGACTGCCTGAAATTTGGCAGATCGAATCTCACCAGGCTCAAGGTTGACTCAGCCTTCCATCCTTCTGAGGTCAGTAAAATGAGGACCCTGATTGTTGGGAGCAATATGCTGACTCTGTAAACCACTTAGAGAGGGCTGTAGAGCCCTGTGAAGCGGTATATAAGTCTAAGTGCTATTGCTATTGCTATATCCAGGCCTGAATCCCGACTGAAAGGGATCCAGGTGAGTCATTCCTAACATTCAACTAAATGCATCTTCTTGTAGTTTAGAAGCTGATTCTGTGTTTTGCTTATTGAAGGAGTAATCAACCGGATTTGGTATTCTTTTGTGTGACATCCCTTCACAAACTCAAATAATGCCATTTCTTCTTCTGTCTTCTATTCTCCAGATTAAATGCTTCATCTGGTGATCTTTCCAGGTATTCAACGTTAAACTGGTGGCTTGTGTCTCTCTGCTTTTTTCTTCTCTTTTTGAAGACATTTTCTGTTTTCCAGTTACCTGGTAATTTCAAGATTTCTCAAAGATAATACAAGGATATTTAGTGAGACCATCAACAAGCCCCTATTAGTACGCTCTGATACAATTCATCTGGCTTGGAGATTAAACCCATTCAAAGTTTAAATGTATATTAATCCCCTTTTATCAACCATAAGCTTTCCTCCTGCTCTTCACAATGGCCAAGTGGACCACATACATACACTCTTGTTGAAGAAGACTGATCCCAAAATTGGACTTTAGTAGCTCTCCCTTTTCTTTACTTGTTAAGTGATTTGCCATCTTTGCTGACCACGTGACAAACTGATTCTTTGGGATTCTTTTAATTTTGAAGATATTTGTGTCATCCATAACATCCTTGGGCAACCTTTACGAACCGTGAATTTTAGCCACCCAGACACTATTACAGTCAAGTGAGGTAACCCTTGGGTAACCCTTTCCTGTTGACCTAGCATCAGTGAAAGGTAAAGCAAGAGAAAACATTTGTCATGCACTGCTCATATCACTGAATCTGTTGTAGGCCAGCTATTTGTTCCAGTGTAGATCTACCTCATTCCCCAAAATAAATCTACTCCTATAAATCAAGTGGGCACTGTACAGTATTAGGGCTGGTGAAGTTAACCCAGTTCTCTATGAATGGGAATAAAATACAGAATACACAATAACAGAGTTGGAAAGGACCTTGGAGATCTTCTAGAGCAGTGTTTCCCAACCTTGACAACTTGAAGATATCTGGACTTCAACTCCCAGAATTCTGGGAGTTGAAGTCCAGATATCTTCAAGTTGCCAAGGTTGGGAAACACTGTTCTAGAGAAACCCCCTGCTTAGATAGGAAACCCTATACCCGTGATGGCGAACCTATGGCACGCAGAGCCATGTCTGAGGGCACGCAAGGCATTGCCCTATGTCAGCTCCAGTGTGCATGTGCATGCTGGCCAGCTGATTTTCGGCCTTCCGGAGGGCAGGGGGAGGCTGTTTTCACCCTCCCGAGGGTTCAGGAAAGCCTCCGGAGCCTGTGGCTGGCGAAAAACAGACTCAACGGGCCTACCGGAAGTTCATTTCTGAACTTCCGGTAGGCCTGTTGGGCTGTTTTTCGCCTTTCCCCAGGCTTCAGGAGGCTTTCCTGAAGCCTGGGGAGGGTGAAAAATGTCCCAATGGGCCTACTGGAACTTCAGAGGCTTCAGTGAGGCTTGCGCGCATGCACGGGAGAAAGCAAGGGGGGTGTTGTGTGCACATGTGTGCAGGGGGAGGGCACTGCATTATGGGTGTGGGCATGCACACCCTTTTGGCACCCAAGCAAAAAAAGGTTCACCATCACTGCCCTACACAACTTCAGACAAATGTTATCCAATCTCTTCTTTAAAACTTCCAGTGTTGGAGCATTCACAACTTCTGGAGGCAAGCTGTTCCACTGATTAATTGTTCTGTCAGGAAATTTCTCCTTATTTCTGGGTTGCTTCTCTCCTTGATTAGTTTCCACCCATTGCTTCTTGTTCTGCCCTCAGGTGCTTTGGAGAATATCCTGACTCCCTCTTCTTTGTGGCAGCCCTGAGATATTAGAACACTACTATCATGTCTCCCCTGGTCCTTCTTTTCATTAAAGTAGACATACCCAGTTCCTGCAACCGTTCTTCATGTTTTAGACTCTAGTCCCCTAATCATCTTTGTTGCTCTTCTCTGCACTCTTTCTAGAGTCTCAACATCCTTTTTACATCGTGGCGACCAAAACTGAATGCAGTATTCCAAGTGTGGCCTTACCAAGGCATTATAAAATGGTATTAACACTTCACATGATCTTGATTCTATCCTCTGTTAATGCAGCCTAGAACTGTGTTGGCTTTTTTGGCAGCTGCTGCACACTGCTGGCTCATATTTAAATGGTTGTCCACTAGGACTCCAAGGTCCCTCTCACAGTTACTACTATTGAGCGAGGTACCAGCTATACTGTACCTGTGCATTTTGTTTTTCTTGCCTAAATGTAGAACCTTACTTTTTTCACCATTGAATTTCATTTTGTTAGATAGCACCCAATATTCAAACCTGTCAAGTTTCTTCAGACTTAGAGCATCCACAACTTCAGGAAGCAAGTCGTTCCATTGATTAATTGTTCTCATTGTCAGGAAATTTCTCCTTAATTCTAGATTGGAGAAGATTGGATCTGAGAGATTGGATCTCTCTTTGATCATTTCCATCTGTTACTTTTTATTCTGCTCTCAGGTGCTTTGGAGATATTGAACCCTGTAGCATACACTTACCTGAGAGTAAGCCCAATTAACCACGGAGGTTTATCTTTACATAAAACAATACACCTACAGATAATGAAGTCTATAGTGCAGCCATTCTTTCTTTCTGATTCTGCCCTAAAAGGAGAGCAACACTGCCCCCTACAGATGAAGAAAGAAATCGCCCCTCCTTGAAAGATATTGGATTTGGGGAGAAAAAATCATGTATCACCAAAGAATGGTTTAACTTTAAAGCATTCATTATGATAAAATTAATTCTAGGAAGGGGTGGCAGTAGATAAGCTGATCTTATAAATCCTTCATTCTGATAAAGGGAGGAGAAAGGAGGTCAATATAAGCATGAGCCATAAGAAGTGTGTTTCACGAGCCCCATATTCCACTGTTGTTGGTGTTGTTAGATTTTTATCCTGCCTTTTATAAATACTGTGTAACAGTAACTTAAGGCAGTGAATACACTTAATGTTCCTCCTCCTATTTTCCTCACAGCAGCAACCCGGTCAGGTGGGGTAGGCTGAGAGACAGTGACTGGCCCAAGATCACATCTAGCCGACATTCGTGTCTAAGACAGGATTAGAACTCACAGTCTCCTGGTGATTGGCCCAAAGTCACCCAGCTGGCTTTCGTGCCTAAGGCAGAACTAGAACTCCAGCCTCCTGGTTTCTAGGCCAGCACATCATACCAATGAAAGTTCCTCATGAAAGTGAAATACCAACACAAAATGTCCATTTATTCATTTATTATATTTGTTTATGTATTTACATTTATTACATTTCTATACCATCCATCTACCCTAAGTCACTCTGAACATTTTAACCATCACATCATAAAACAATCTAAACACATGGTTAAAAACAGAATTAAGAACAAGGTTAAAATTTACAAGTTAAAAGAGAAAATCAAAGTTTAAAGAATTCAGGTTAACAAGGTGGAGGGAGTGTCCTCATGCCAACCCTTATCCCTAAGGCTGCATCATCCTTTTAGACTCCCATGCTTATTGGTAGGGCCAGGTCTTAACCCTCATCCAGAAAATCAGACGTATTGGGGCTCCTCTTGCCTCTGGGGATTAACTTGCCCCAATGTGTGGGGCAACAGCAGAGAAGGTCTCCTACCTGATAGGTAGCAAACACAGGTAATCCAAATCAACAAAGCAAACATAATGAATATCAAGTTAAACAACAAGGAGAAGATAACATAATGGTGCCTGAAGACAATCCATTCCACCACATCACTATAACCATCCTAAAGCCACAGTGATGATCTCATCCAATCTGTCGGTCCCATCTAGCTCTTCAGAGATTTACAGAATGCCAGCAAATTGGGGCCAAATGAATTTATTTCTGGAGAATGGGCATTGCAATGGGAATGTGTTGGGTCATCCTTGGTCATAGCAATGTTGATGGAGCTACGGTATCACTAGTCTGGAATAATGTAGACATCATCTACTGCTTCCGGGATAGGCTTCTCACCACAGTTGTAATATAATTCCTGAGTATTGGCGTAGACGGGTTGATGGCCTTCAGAGGAATCTGTGTTCTCACCTTTCGATGGAGACCTGAGGGCCCAAAATCCCCCAAACAAAAGAGATTATTATCATGCCCCCCCTATGGAATCATTTTGATCCTCCTATCATTTTTGATCCAATACAGTATGCATTATTGTTTTAAATTGTTTATTTTCCTTTGGGGACCATTTTGAGGGATTTTAAGAGAGCTGTTATAATAGCAAATTTATTCACCTGTATATGCACCTGTAACTAAGCACAGGCTAGACATAGAATAAAAACTGCAATTAATATTAAAAACATACTACAATGAGATGTTAAATCACATTATGAAGTAAGGAGTCTTTAGAGTAATGTAGAACTTTTAAGATGTGTGGACTTCAACTCCCAGAATCCCCCAGCCAGCTCATTGAGAAACATGGGCCCTAGATCAAATGACTCATGAGATAGAGAAATCAATTTCTTTACATTCAAATTAGTGAGTAATGTTAAAAAAAAAAACCAGAATGGCCAAAAAATGCCATGATGGTGCAGTGGTTAGAATGCACTACTGCAGGCTACTTCTGTTGACTGCTGGCTGCCTGCAGTTTGGCAGTTCGAATCTCACCAGGCTCAAGGTTGACTCAGCCTTCCATCCTTCCAAGGTCGGTAAAATGAGGACCCAGATTGTTGGGGGCAATATGCTGAACTCTGTAAACCGCTTAGAGAGGGCTGTTAAAAGCACTATGAAGCGGTATATAAGTCTAAGTGCTCTCTCTCTCTCTCTCTCTCTCTCTCTCTCTCATCTATCTATCTATCTATCTATCTATCTATCTATCAATCTATCTATCTATCTATCTATCGGAGCCGAGGTGGCGCAGTGGTTAAAAGCAGCACTGCAGGCTACTCCAGCTGACTGCTAGTTCAGCAGTTCAGCTGTTCAAATCTCACCAGGCTCAAGGTTGACTCAGCCTTCCATCCTTCTGAGGTCGGTAAAATGAGGACCCTGATTGTTGGAGGCAATAGGCTGATTCTGTAAACCGCTTAGAGAGGGCTGTAAAGCACTGTGAAGCGGTATATAAGTCTAAGTGCTCTCTCTCTCTCTCTCTCTCTCTCTCTCTCTCTCTCTCTCTCTCATCTATCTATCTATCATCTATCTATCTATCTATCTATCTATCTATCTATCTATCTATCTATCTATCTATCTATCTATCTATCTATCTATCTATCTATCTATCTATCCATCTATCTATCATCTATCTATCTATCGGAGCCGAGGTGGCGCAGTGGTTAAAAGCAGCACTGCAGGCTACTCCAGCTGACTGCTAGTTCAGCAGTTCAGCTGTTCAAATCTCACCAGGCTCAAGGTTGACTCAGCCTTCCATCCTTCTGAGGTCGGTAAAATGAGGACCCAGATTGTTGGGGGCAATATGCTGAACTCTGTAAACCGCTTAGAGAGGGCTGTAAAGCACTATGAAGCGGTATATAAGTCTAAGTGCTATTGCTATTGCTATTGTTATTGCTATTGCTATTGCTATCTCTATCTATCTATCTATCTATCTATCTATCTATCTATCTATCTATCTATCTATCTATCTATCTATCTATCTATCTATCTATCTATCTATCTATCTATCTATCTATCTATCTATCTATCATCAGGCCTGGAAGCCATTTTTTACCTTTTTGTATTCAGGCATGCCACATTTTCTACTGTGGGAAAATGGGAGGGGGCATTATATGGAGTAGGTGGTATGTAGTAGTCTAAATAACATTCTTTCCAGAAAGTCAAGGCCGCTGTGCCCTGCAGCTGCGATGAAGTGACTGGGAGGCATCTTCAGTTTTGGATGGTGCCTGATTGGATCGTGTGATGGATATGTGGGTGCTGGGCAGGGACTTGAACTTTCGTTTGGGTGGAGAAAATCCGGAAGCTTTCAGATTCGAGTTTTTCCAGATGTTGCAACTCTAATAAATTGGAACTTTGAGGAACTTCTAGCCTTGGAGTTTTATTTCGTTGGGGGTGTTTATTGGAACACTGACATCTATCTATCTATCTATCTATCTATCTATCTATCTATCTATCTATCTATCTATCTATCTATCTATCTATCTATCTATCTATCTATCTATCTATCTATCTATCTATCTATCTATCTATCTCTATCATCTAGCTATCTGTCTGTCTGTCTGTCTGTCTGTCTGTCTGTCTGTCTGTCTGTCTGTCTGTCTGTCTGTCTATCTATCTATCTATCTATCTATCTATCTATCTATCTATCTATCTATCTATCTATCATCTAGTTATCATCTAGCTATCTAGCTATCTAGAGGGGGGGGTCTTTTTGATGGATTCTACTTATAAGCTTGGAAGCTATACGATCTATTCCAACTTATCTCACCTTTAAGCTCCCTGCAGGACTAATTATTTTCCAAATTATCCTCCTTTCTCTCCTAATGACAAGAAATGCATTTGTATCCCATTTTGAAGCTTGCCATCTGCAATTCATCATGGAGAGATGCTTCACACATTTCCCCAAAAGTGGAAAGGTGCTTCACCCTCATTTAAAAATAATGGAGAGAGACAACCTATGTTCAAAAAGCATTATGGTGTTCATGAAAAGCTAATTATTTCTTTACGTGTATATGGATTTCTTTTATTTGGTGTCTGCTTGTATTTGAATAGGTGTTTCAAGTTTCGCAACAATTATTATTTATTACATTTCTAACTGGCCACGTCACTGACACAGCAACTTTCGGTGGCTTATAATAAAAACTTAAAGCGTTTCCGGAAAGCTTTAAAAATCCGGCTATGCACCCAAGTCTGGGGCATTACATGCACCAAGGGCCCCACCTCCTGGCTATATCATTAACAGACCAGACGCCTTGCTTTGTATATACTTCGAATTAGACATTTTAATGTTTTTACTGTTTTAATGCCTTTTACTGTTTTTATTGCTTTAAGATGTTTGTAAGATTTTAATTGTAATACATGTTTTGAATTAAGAGCCGCCCAGAGTCATTTTGCTGAGATGGGCAACTACAGAAGTCAAATCAACAAACGAACAAATACAAAAATAAAAAATAGAAAAAAATGAATAGAAAAGTTAAAAACCAAGATGCTGGGTAGCCTGGGGATCTTCTCTACCTGGTCGGCCGCCCCTGGTCCCGGGCCAAGTAGCAGAGGGTTACCCAGCAGGCAAGGGTTTTCTCCTTAACACGGAGAAAAGTAAAATTCTACACCTAGGTAAGAAGAATCAAAAATACACATACAAACTGGGTGAAACCACACTCAATAGCAGCGATTGCGAGAGGGATCTTGGAGTCTTGGTAGACAGCCAACTAAATATGAGCCAGCAGTGTGCAGCAGCAGCCAAAAAGGCCAACGCAGTCCTGAGCTGCATAAATAGAGGGATACAATCAAGGACCAGAAAGGTACTAGTATCACTCTATAAAGCCTTGGTCAGACCACACCTAGAGTACTGCATCCAGTTTTGGTCACCACACTACAAAAAATACATTGAAACCCTAGAGAAAGTGCAGAAGAGAGCAACCAGGATGATAACGGGTCTGGAAAATAAAACATACAAAGAGCGGTTGCAGGAACTGAGCTTGGCCAGTCTGGCGAAGAGAAGGACCAGGGGTGACATGATAGCAATGTTCCAATACTTGAGGGGATGCCACAGAGAGGAGGGGGTCAGACTGTTCTCTATGGCACCAGAAAGCCAAACAAGGAATAATGGATGGAAGCTGGCCAAGGAGAGATTCAACCTGGAAGTGAGGAGAAACTATCTGACGATGAGAGCGATCAACCAGTGGAACAGCTTGCCAGCGGAGGTTGTGAGAGCCCCAACACTTGTGACCTTCAAGAGGAGACTGGACTGCCATCTGTCTCAAAGGGTGTAGGAACTCCTGCTTGAGCAAGGGGTTGGACTAGATGACCTACAAGGTCCCTTCCAACTCTAATAATAAATCTAAAATCTAAATCCTGGACCACGCCAGCCAAAATTCTTTGGCCGAAGTAGGCCCTTTCCACTGAAACGAGTGGAGCAGGCTACTCCCATCAGACGCTTCCTCAGATAACCTGGATCCATGCCAGGAAGGGCTAAACTATGCTAAACCTCTTGCGTGATTTTAGTTGAAGACATGTGAAGTGCTTTCACTGGAAGGCTAGATGATGGAGGAAACTCTTTTGGAAACAAAGTCTGTTTTTAAGACAAGTTTTTGACATTTAGGATAAGGATAAAAATATAAGAGGCCCACTAGTTCAAATAAAAAAGGCCTGTGTAGTCTAGTATTTTAACTCCAAATATTTATTGTCAGAAGAAGACTGTTTCTTTACATAAAAGCTCCATGACTAATAGTGTTTGACAGGCACATCCTAATTAATAAGAATTCTACCAAATCACATTGTTATGTTTATGTTATGTTGTTATGTTATGCTGTGCTGTGCTGTGCCCTGCCCAGGCATAGTTCACCATCTTTCGGGTTCTAGCACGCGTGCTCACGCTCTACCTCCCTGACGGGGTGGGCAAGACGGGCCGGTGGTGCACCCTCCGCTCAGAGGCCTCGGGATCCCACCTCGTGCCATGGCGCTAATCAAGGAGAGAAGCAACTTAGAACTAAGGAGAAATTTCCTGACAGTTAGAACAATTAATCTGTGGAACAGCTTGCCTCCATAAGTTGTGAATGCTCCAACACTGGAAGTTTTAAAGAAGAGATTGGATAACCATTTGTCTGAAGTGGTGTAAGGTTTCCTGCCTAAGCAGGGGGTTGGACTAGAAGACCTCGGAGGCCCCTTCCAACTCTGTTATTCTATTCTATTCTATTCTATTCTATTCTATTCTATTCTATTCTATTCTATTCTATTCTATTCTATTCTATTATATTCTGTTCTGTTCTATTCTGTTCTGTTCTGTTCTGTGCTGTTCTGTGCTATGCTGTGCTGTGCTGTGTTATGCTATGCTATGCTATGCTATGTTAACATAACTCCACAAACTCTGCTGAAGATGTTACCTAGCCTAATAACGAAATGTTCGGAGACCAACCCACAAGCTCAGAGAACGAGCTTTCACCCTCATCCTACACCTGAGCTACAGCTATTCGCCACTATTGCAATGTTATGTTATGTTAATATTTTGCTTGCAACAGAAGCCAGTCTGCTGGCATGAAAGGCATGAAAACGGTCCAATTCAACGAGAGGTGGACGTTTGAAATACAGTGCCATTTTTCTGCTTAAAGATAGTTTTTCTCATTCTACTTTTCCCAGCCTGTCTCAGCCTCCAGATGCGTTGGGACTGTACAGGTAGTCCTCAACTAAAAAACATCTGTTTAGTGACCATTCAAAGTTACAACAGCACTGAAAACAATGACTTATGACCATTTTTTTCACTTACAACCATTTTAGCGTCCCCGTGGTCACACAATCAAAATTTGGACTGTTGGCAACTTGTCACGGTGTGATTTATTGTCAGTTGTATGCATATGCAGGGAGCTGCATCCCTATCTAATATAATGGTACATTCCTGAGCACGTGATTGATATGTTCTTGTACGCATGGGTGCATTCTTGAATCTCCATTCTTCCCTTCTTACTTGACTCTTGACTGGGAGAGTCGCATTTTATAGCAGAGATGTAAACAATGAGATTTTATTGTTTTTGTACCGAAATAAATATTTTAATTAGACTTTTAAACTCCGGCTTTATTTCTAATGTCTGAATTCCGGGAGAAAGATCAAACATCGCCTCTGTGAGATTAATTCTCACTCCGACACAACTGGCATGTATTTATAACGGTTGCTGTGTCCCGGGATCATGTGATCTCCTTTTGCGACCTTCTGATAAGCAAAGTCAATGGGGAAGCCAGATTCATTTTACAACCGTGTTATTAATTTAACAACTGCAGTGATTCACTTAATGACGGCGGCAAAAACGATTGGAAAGATTTGTAAAATGGGGCAAAGCTCACTTAACAACTATCTTGCTTAGCAGCAAAAAGTTTGGGCTCAATTTTGGTCATAAGCCGAGGATTACCTGTAATGGCCACCCATTATATCGATTGGGGAAGCTGGCCCTAATGATTCAGGCAGCAGAACGGCAGCCTGAAAATCCTCTGTGGTGAGACTATTTTAAGCACAACTGAAGAAGCACATTTCTGCCCAGGAAGTTGCTGCTGGGAACAAGGCGTAGGGTTTCATTGGGGACTTTCTCCATTCCTTTTCCTGGATATTATTCAAAGCAGAGAAAAGAAATCGGGGGGAGGAAGAGAGGGAGAGGGAGAGATTGCCCAACCGGAAATTAGTTAAGAGAAAAAGCTGAGAAACACATGACCTGTGGATTCTGCCACCGCTCAATGACCCTTAAAAAAACAGCTTTGCAAAACGAATGTTTGCAGTGGGCATTTCTAACTGTAACGGGTTGTGAGAAGAACCTTGGGATTCAGGAGGAAGAGCTGCAGCCAAGTCAATTGTCAGACTTGGGTCCAGAGGTGGGTTTCAGCAGGTTCTGACCAGTTCTGGAGAACCGGTTTTGAGTAGTTCTGAGAACCGGTAGTGAGAATTTTGAGTACTTCGGAGAACCAGTAGTGGAAATTTTGAGTAGTTCGGGGAACCGGTAAATACCACCTCTGAATGGCCCCGCCCCATCTATTCTATGCCTCCCGAGTCCCAGCTGACAGGGAGGAAATGGGGATTTTGCAGTAACCTTCCCCTGCCATGCCCACCAAGCCACACCACGCCCACCAAACCACGCGCACAGAATCGGTAGTAAAAAATTTCTAAACCCACCACTGCTTGGGTCAATTGAGACTTGGGTCAATTGAGACTCTGGAAAGAGTTCAGAGAAGAGCAACAAAAATGATGAGGGGCGTAGAAGCTAAAACATACGAAGCACCAGTGCAGGAACTGGGTATGCCTAGTCTAGTGAAAAGAAGGACCAGGGGTGACATGGTATCAGTCTTCCAATACTTGAAGGGCTGCCACAAGGAAGAAGGGATCAACCTATTCTTCAAAGCACCAGAAGGCAAGACAAGAAACAATGGATGGAAACTAACCAAGGAGAGAAGCAACCTAGAACTAAGGGGAGAATTCCTAACAGTGAGAACAATTAACCAGCGGAACAGCTTGCCTCCGGAAGTTGTGGGTGCCCCATCATGGGGGGCTTTTAAGATGAGACTGGGTAGTCATTTATCAGAAATAGTATAGGTTTCCTGTGAGAGCAAGGGATTGGACTAGATCAGGGGTTTCCAACCTTGGCAACTTTAAGACCTATGGACTTCAATTCCCAGAATTCCTCAGCCAGCTCCGCCCACCTTCACGGGACGCTTCTGTGCATGCGCAGAAGCGTTGCAAGCACATGCAAGCGCGCGCGTGAACCGGTAGCAAAGGGATTTAGAACCCACTACTGCTTATAACCGTTTCGGCGTCCCCATGATCACATGATCAAAATTCAGACCCTTGGCAACTGGCATGTGTTTATGACAGTCACACTGTCCTGGGGTTATGTGATCACCATTTGTGACCTTCCCAGCTGACCTCTGACAAGCAAAATCAAGGGGAGGGGGCAGATTTGCTTAATGACAAAGTGATTCACTTAACAACTGCAATGATTTACTTAACAACTGTGGCAAGAAAGGTCATAAAATGGGGCAAAAAGACTCACTTAATAATTGTCTTGCTTAGCAACGGAAATCTTGGGCTCAATTGTGGTCATAAGTTGAGGACTGTCTGTAACTTATGACCAGTCCTTGCACTAAACAATGGTTGCAGCGTTCCCGTAGTGACCCGGGGTCACACGACTGCCATTCACAGTCTTCCCAGACAGCGTCCAACAAGGAAAGTCAGTGGGGAAAGCAGGATTCACTTAATGGTTGTGCCAAAGAAGCTCGTAAAACTGGGCATGTGGTAACTCACTTAACAACCACATAACTTAACGACAGAATTTCAGGTCTCATCTGCAGTCGTAAGTCGAGGACTTCCTGTATTACTGTGCTGTGCAATTTTTCAAGTGGTGTTCCCCTGCAAAAAAATGCTATCTTTTTCTCAGGGAAACTGGCAACTTAATTTGAGTTTGTCAACTGTCTTTATACATTTTTGAGCTGACTTGACTGTTGGAAGTTGTGGAAGGCTTTACTGTTGACGCTGTAGTTTCCTCTCACACACACATTTCCATCTCTCTAAACTCACTGGCTGTTTATACTTAGAGTAGCCTCAAAGGAGGGGGTCCCGTCTCTTGTTGTTTTTTGAGATTTAATGGAAACCCTGGAGAAATTAGGCTGCAGTCAACAGGGAGGCCAAGCACACAGACCAATTTTTTAAAAAAAGATACTAAAACTTTGAGTATCTTAAAGGAAATTCTCCTCTCCCATCCCTACCCCCATCTTAGGAAATGTTGAAAACAAATTTTCTTTCAGCATACTAAGAATGTGTTTAAGAGCCAAGGTGGCGCAGCGGTTAGAGGCAGGTACTGCAGGCCACTTTAGCTGACACTGATCCGCAGGTCGGCGGTTCAAATCTCACCGGCTCAAGGTTGACTCAGCCTTCCATCCTTCCGAGGTAAGTAAAATGAGGACCCAGATTGTTGGGGGCAATATAAATAAACATTGCTTACTGGTGTAAACCGCTTAGAGAGTGCTTGCACTTTGAGGCGGTATATAAATCTCACTAAATAAATAAATAAATAAATGTGGACTTCTAAGGAAAGGGTGGATGATGAGCAGCACAACTTCAAGAGGGCTGCTTCCAGATGGATGTCTTGTTTTAGAGATAAATGGCATCACACAGCCACTCTGCTTAGAACTTCCACTGATCCTTACAATCCAAATGTGCCCAAGGATGTTTGTGTGTCTGTCTGTCTGTGTGTATGTATGTGTGTGTGTCAAATACTGTAGTCTACTTGGTGACCCCAACTGGACAGCCAAAGTTTTGTCCTTTTTTTAATGTGTGTTGGGACCGCCATCTTAATTTAACTTCTCCAGAAACACTCAAACATTGCATTGCCACGAGTCTCTAAAATGATTCATGAAATTGTGCAACTCTACCATTTATACAACAAATGATTTCATTGCAGTTAGGGTGTGTCCAGAAATCAATCCACCCTTATGCGAGTCTTTGACATGTAATGAACTTTGCTTGTTAGATGTAATGAACTTTGCTTATTACATTTACTTCAATAATTACATTTTAATATATGCATCCCCAGAGATTTCAAATTTGTATAGCAGCCCATCACAAACTTGTACAAGTAATACACAACACGGTTGTTTTGCCTATGTATCCTGATCAGCCTTCTTTTTTTTAAAAAAAAACCAGATTGCATTCCCCTCTAAATTGCTTGTAATCTCTTAGAAACTCATATGCTATCTTCGGGACGGCATTTTGCCTCATACTTCCCTTCGACCGGTTAGGGCCCACAGAGTTGGTCTCCTCCAGGTCCCGTCAGCCAAACAATGCCGACTGGCGGGCCCGAGGGGGAGGGCCTTCTCTGTGGGGGGCCCCATGCTCTGGAACCAACTTCCCCCAGAGACCCGAACTATCCCCACCCTGCTGGCCTTCCTAAAAGCCGTGAAGACATGGCTCTTCCTGCAGGCAGGGGGTAGAGACTAGTCCATTTGAGCTCTCCTCCGGGTATGTCTGGTTGATCGATATTTTTTAAATATTTAATTTTTTAACTTTTTAACTTGGTTTTTAATTAATGTTTATTTTCTAGTGTTCTTGTATATTGCTGTACGCCGCCCTGAGTCCCTCGGGAGTAGGGCGGCATATAAGAACCAAGAAATAAATAAATAAATAAATAAATGCCCCATAGCTCTACCCAGCTGTCCATCTATGTACCTACAATCAGAGATGAGTTCCTACAGCTGTACATTTCCACCCCAGGCCACCCCAATGATGCCCTTGAAGTGATGTCCCGGTGCCTGGAAGCTGTGCGGATCTGGATGGGGAGAAACCGACTCAGGCTCAACCCTTCCAAGACGGAGTGGCTGTGGTTCCCAGCGTCTCGATATAGTCAGATGATTCCATCTCTGACTATCGGGGGCGAGTCTCTAGCCCCTGCCGAAAGGGCTCGCAATCTGGGTGTCCTCCTGGATCCACAGCTGTCCTTAGAGGACCATCTGACAGCTGTGACCAGGGCGGCCTTTTATCAGGTCCGCCTGATACGCCAGTTGCGGCCCTTTCTGGATCGGGATTCCCTGTGCACAGTCACCCATGCCCTGGTCACGTCGTGTCTGGACTACTGTAATGCTCTCTACATGGGGCTCCCCATGAAGAGCACCCGGAGGCTCCAACTGATCCAGAATGCAGCCGCGCGGGTGGTTTCGGGGGCTAATTGGCGCTCCCATATAACACCCCTCCTGTGCGAGCTGCACTGGCTTCCGGTGGTCTACCGAGTGCGCTTCAAGGTGCTTGTTACTACCTTTAAAGCGCTCCATGGCATTGGACCTAGGTATCTCCACGACCGCCTGCTGCCACAAACTGCCTCCCATCAACCAGTGCGCTCCCACAGAGAGGGCCTCCTCGGGGTGCCATCAGCCAAGCAGTGTAGGCTGGTGACACCCAGGGGGAGGGCCTTCTCTGTGGGAGCACCCACCCTCTGGAATCAGCTCCCTCCAGACTTAAGAACCATTCACGACCTGTCCACCTTCCGCCGTGCCCTCAAGACGTATTATTTTTATCAAGCCGGGCTGGCGTGAAAAAGTTTTTGGGTTTTTTTAAAATTTTAAGATTTTACTAAATTTTAATTGTATTAAATTAGGGCCACATAGAATATTTTCTTTTAAATGTATTTTAATGTTTATATTGTATTTTTTACTTGGCTGTTCACCGCCCTGAGTCCCCTGGAGAAGGGCGGTATATAAATTTAATTAAACTAAACTAAACTAAACTACCAGTTTGGACCAGTTCTATAGAACCGTTAGTAACTTGGTGGCCTGGGTCGCTGGAACCGGCAGCAACCCAGGTCTGCCACGCCCCCAAACCGGTTTTCTCGGCGGCGCCATAGGCGCTACCACCTTGTTTTTTGCTTCTGCGCATGTGCAGAAGCTTTTTTTTAGTACTGCGCAATGTGCGCATGCCCGAACAGTGCGTCCCTGCGCGAACTGGCAGTAGAAGAATCCGGAACCCACCCCTGCCTACAACCTTCTTAGAAACAGTGTGTTTATCTAATATTATACATAACTTTTGATATTGTGATATTTAAAGTTTTATTTTAAAAATGCAATGCAATGGCAGAAGCAGCAAAGGAGTGCATAGCCAGGTCCTTTCCAGACCACTCCCTACCATCTCTGTCTTCAGCCCAAGATCATATCAGCAATCCCCCCCCCCCCTTTCTTCTGGGATTTCACTCCCTTGTTTATCCTGCAGACTAAACAGAGGAAAACAGTGCTTTCGTTATTGTTGCTGTTAAATTGAAACATTTCTATATTCTTTAGTAGGAAAGGACAAATGCAGTAGTGGCCTGCCAGGTGTTGCTGAACTACAGTTCCCAGAAGCCCTAAGAAGACTGAGGTAAATTGGGATTTGTTGGCTGGGTTCATACAACATCCTGCATTAGACTAAAATGGGGTATTTACCATAGTAGTTTGTGGGTCTATAAACTGAGGACCCGAACAATCCTAAGGTGTAGCGTGAACCAACCCATCATGTTCAGCAATAATATGACATGCTTGTTTGGGCAAAGCATGCTACAGGGTTGCAGTATGGGTAAGGTGACCAGATTTTAATATTTGTAAAGTGAGACACCATTGACGGGGGGGGGTTCTAGGGGAGCAAGACGGGAGGGGTCCGTCTCTCTTATCCTGCAGCTTTGTGCACCCCCCCAAACACCCCCCCTTCATCGCAGCCAGGGGTGGGCTTGCCTGTTCGTCGCCGCAGAAGCTGGTGGCGTTCGCGGCGCGAGGCTTCCCCCGCCCACTTTCCCTGGCCGCCGGGATGCCGCCATTTGCGTTCTTTTGCCCTCTGCGCATGCGCAAAGTGTTCTGCTTGCGCAGAGGGCAAAAGAATGCAAATGGCGGCATCCCGGCGGCCAGGGAAAGCGGGTGGGGGAAGCCCCACGCCGCGAACGCCACCAGCTTCTCTGGCTCTGTGGCGACAAACAGGCAAGACCGCCGCTGCCCCTCTCACTGCCCTCCCTCCCCGCCTGGCAGGAGGAGGCAGGCGAGGCAGGAGGCAGAGGGGTGTGCAGGGCAAATTCAAGTTCAAAAAGCGGGACTTTTTTGAAACGCCGCGGGACGCGGGACAAATTACTAAAAAGCGGGACTGTCCCGCCAAAAGCGGGACGTCTGGTCACCTTAAGTATGGGGTTAAAGTAATTCAGTTTGAGAATGTAATGTGTTGTGTGAAACCAGCCCTGGAGGATCATGGGTTCCCAAACCTTGTCCTTGCCCCTTCCCTCCTATTCTAGCAGAAGCTACAGATGAATTTCTCTTTCAGTTCCTCCATCCTTAAGCCATCTGTCCTTTTATTGGGCTCTTTATTTTCATTTATGTTTTTAATTTGATTGACCCCACTGGAGAAAAAAAACCCCAGCGAAGGAAAGTCAGCTCCTGTTCTAAAAACAAGATGTGCTTATACGTCCTCTTTTGCCTTGATATGTCTCTTAGCTCAATTCATCTTATTCAGATTATGTTTACGGGTATTTGGAGATTTGGGGAAATTGACCAATCTCTCAACAGGAAGAGGAAGGAGACTCTTGGATTAGAGAAGACTACGTGAAAGCCAGTTAGATGGGGTAACTGGCCAAAATATTCTCAGATATTTTGGATGACAAATTCCACAACCCAGAGGTAAAATCTATTTACCTTCCCTACCGATTCGGAAGCGCCACCGTCGCGCACGCTTTTTCACCCTCTGTGCATGCGCAGAACGCTTTGTGCATGTGCAGATGGTTAAAAACAAGAAAATAGCGATGTCCGGGCGGGTGGGCGGAGCCTTGTGCTACCACCGCTATCAGTTCTCTGGTAGTGGCCACCGCTACCGGTACGCCTGAACCGGGCCGAACCGGTAGCATTTCACCCCTGCCACAGGACAAACTAACTGGAGCTGATGAGGATTCACATCCAAAACATGAAAGGCCCCAAATTGCCTATTCTTGTTCCTGGCTATATGAACTGGGTAATCTAGACCAGTTATTCTAAGCCTCAACAACATTAAGACATGTGGACTTCAACTCACAGAATTCCTCAGCCAGGATGCTAGCTGGGGAATTCTGGGAGATGAAGTCCACACATCTTAAAACTGCTGAGGTTGAGAAATACTGATCAACATTTATGCAGGTTGGTAAATTTCCTCAAGACCTTGCTTTGAAATGCAGAGTTGAATGACCACTGAATGATGGAGTTTTAAAAAAAACCTACAGATCATGAAAAATGGGAGAATATCAGAGGTGGGTTCCTCCTGGTTCGGACCGGTTCTATAGAACCTGTAGTAACTTGGCAGCCTGGGTCGCTAGAACCAGCAGCGACCCAGGCCTGCCACACCCCCGAACTGGCTTTCTCAGTGGCGCCATAGGCGGCGCCATTTTGTTTTTTGCTTCTGCGCATGCACAGAAGCTGTTTTTTGCTTCTGCACATGCAGCACGTCACTGAGCGAACCGGCAGCGAAGAAAACCATAAGCCACCCCTGGGAGAATATGGGTACTTTGTTACAGCAAATCGTTAGGGGGGAAATGGGAATTGCCAAGAATTAAGAAACCCAGCAAATTTATTGCAGTCTTGTGCTTTTTAAAAAAGAGAGACTTCCTGAAGTCACATAGGCATTTCAGGAAGTCCGAGAAATAACTCTCTACTTACTGTATTCAAAGCTCTCAGTTCTGCAAGAATTCCAATCTTTAAACAATTTTTGCTGTCCATCTTGATAAGGTTAGCAAGTCAATGCAACACGGTGAATTTGTTTACAATTTTTTTTAACAAAACCAAAAACAGACAGTTAAATAGAGAAAGACCTATTCTGGATGATGAATTTTCATTGAATGCTACAGTACTGGATTATTTAATATTGGAAAAAATCATTTTTAGACATTCTCATGATAGGAAATCACCTCTCTTTTTTAAAAAAAATGAATTTGAAGAGGGTATTGGAAAATTTAATTTTCTGTAGTTTTTCAGGCCCTTTGGGTTACAGGTAGTCCTCGACTTACAACCATTTGTTTGAAGTTACAAGGACACTGAAAAAAGTGACATATAGTACGACCAGTTGCAGGATCTCCATAGTTATGTGATCAAAATTCGGACACTTGGTATCTAGCATGTATTTAAGACATTTGCACCAGCTGTGGGTTGCTCCCGGTTCGGCCCAGTTCTAAGAACCGGTAGCGCTGGCGGCGGGAGGTTCCACCCACCCGCCTGGGATGCTACTACCGGTAGTACACTTACCAGTAGTAAAGGGTTTTAGAACCCACTACTGAGTTGCACTGTCCCGATGTCATGTGATCACCATTTATAACCTTCCCATCTGGCTTCTGATAAGCAAAGTCAACGGGGGAAGTCAGATTCACTTAATGACTGCATGATTCACTTAATAACTTAGCCACAAAAATTTGGGGCTCAATTGTGGTCGTAAGATTAGGACTATCTGTATTTGCATCTCATCTCGTCTTTTTGTGCTATGAAAAGGCAAGCTCGTCATCTCACATCAAGATTGTACTAAGGTACTTTAATGAGATATTTTACCATTATTTGTGCATCAATAAGATGCAAAGCACACAAAAAAAATGATGATGCAGTTATATGTTTCATCAAATTACCACCACCTTTTTGTAGTGTTTTATCTATGCACCCATAGGGAATATTAGGAAAAAAGGAATTGCAAATTAACTGAAAAAATGGAGCAAACTATAGTATGCACAATCTATTTCTGAAATGAAAATTCAAACTTCCCTTATGTAAACAGGAATTCAGAAAGGGGGAAGTTCAGGTTAAAAAAAAAACCTCAATTGCTACAATCGGAGCCTTGATGAAAAGCAATTTAAAATAAAACAACCCTATCCACCCACCCTCATCCTTTTACTCCTCATGCTATTTTCAGATTTCAAACCAGAATTGAGCCTTCGTTTATGCTGAGGTCACAACGCACAAGTCAAGCAACAGTTGTATATGACCCAGAATCGTAGATATCTGCAGATTATATGACCAAAAGGACGTTACTCTGGATCGCTCAGAACATTGCAACTAAGGAGCAAAAGAGAAGTTCAAATCCAGTTCTATGACAGAAAGGGAACTGATGCTGCTTTTAACAGATTCTTTTCTTTTTCTTTTACATTTTTTAACATTCTGGGGGGCAGCTGACTGGACCAAGAAGCAGCTATAGAGGTCCCCTTTTATTTCTTCTGTACAACTGGAATGAGCACCTGCAGTGCAAATGAAGTTGTGTGCTTTCGACCAGTGGTGGGTTCCTACCAGTGCGGTCCACTCTATAGCACCGGTAGCGGCCCGCTGGTGACATCACAGTACCGGTGCGGTCGGTTGCCTGTGCCTGGGCGCCGTCATTAAAAACAATTTTTTTTTAAAAAAATTCTTCTGTGCATGCCCAGAAGCCGAGCTTCCAGCACTGCGCATGCGCTGCCTTCCTACCCCACAGTGAGTACAAGCAGGGGAGGATGGCTGAGGGAGCGCGTGAGATGCTGAAAGAATGGCGGCAGGAGCTATCTCCATTCCCCTCCCTTCAGCAGTCCAAGAAGCCACGAACGCGCGGTAATGATCCTAGGCATTTTCGCACGTTTGAGGCTTCTCGAGCTGCTGAGAGGAGGGGGAATGGGCGGCAGGACATATCTCAGTTCCCTTCCCTTCAGCAGTCTGAGAAGCCACGCCCACCCGGTCACATGGCCAGCAAGCCATGCCCACCCAGTCACATGGCTGGCAAGCCACACTCACAAAATAAACCACGCCCACAGAGTGGTAGTAAAAAAATTAGGAACCCGCCCCTGTTTTCGACTCTTAAGAAGAGGTCACTGGGTGTATTTTAGGTCTCTATGTTGCATTTGTTTGGGGGAGACTGGTTTAATGCAGCCTTTTTCAATTTTAGCAGCTTTTTAAGCTAGCTGGGGAATTCTTGGAGTTGAAGTCCATATGTCTTAACATGGCCAAGGTTAAAAAAAAACACCCACTGGTTTAAAGTCCTGTAAGTTTAACAAACTTATTTTGCTCCTAAAAATGTAATTGTCCTGTTTAAATTGGGTACATATTGCTTTGTGAGATGAAATGCATTTTCACCCTTCTAAAAGAACAGCTATTGTTTTAGAGCCTAATAGGTGCAGAAGGAATACTCAAAGGTATCTCTTCTGTGGCCCCCAAACAGTTCCAGAATTGTTTGAAAAATTTGGCAGCTTCTTTCTTTTGGCGAGAGAAGCATTGGGGATCTTGAAGAGCTTTTATGGGCAAAATTCTAGAATCACAGAAGGTAAGGATTGGGTGAGATCTCGGAGACCATCTAATACTAATTCAATCCTCTCTGTAGTGCAAGAATCTACTACTACAGCATCCTGGACCAATTTATTTATTTTGTAAATATATATGGCCTCTCATCTTAGTCAAATAAGTCTGGGCAGCTAAACAAGCATAAAACAAATGCATACCTATAAAAACAGGGGGAAAGGGTTAAATGAACAATAAGGACACCAGGTTAAGCTACTTTAGTAATCTTCTCAACAACGCAGAATGAAACAGACTCAGCTGAACTTATTTCCTGGCCCAGAAGTCAGAAAGCAGAGCCAGGATTCTGTGACCTTCCAAAAAGCTAAGAGGGCAGTACTGCAGGCCACTTTAGCTGACTGTAATCCGTAGGTCGGCGGTTCAAATCTCACCGGCTCAAGGTTGACTCAGCCTTCCATCCTTCTGAGGTGGGTAAAATGAGGACCCAGATTGTTGGGGGCAATATAAATATACATTGCTTACTGGTGTAAACCGCTTAGAGAGTGCTTGCACTGTGAGGCGGTATATAAATCTCACAAATAAATAAATAAAATAAATAAAAGCCATGTGAACCTCAAGGTGGCCACCGATCCGTTTAAATGCTTCCTTCAAGGTAAAGACACCCATGTACTCCTACTGAACAGCTCTTCCTGTTTTCCAGAATAACAAGCTGACACCTCTAAACCAGGTGTGTCCAACGCTCATCCCTGGACTGCTATTTATGCGGCCTATAAGCTGTAAATTTTTAACATTATTATGTGATTATTTTAGTGATTGTCCCTATATTATGTATTGTATTATACAAGTAGTCCTCGACTTACAACAGTTCATTTAGTGACCATTTGAAGTTACAACAGCACTTGATAGAGTGACCATTTTTCTACACTTACGACCATTGCAGCATCCCCATGGTCATGTGATTTACATTCGGATGATTGATAACTGTTTCATATTTATGACAGTTGCAGTGTCCCGGGGTCCTGTGATCACCTTTTGGGTCCTGTGATCACCTTCGGACAAGCAAAATCAATGGGAAAGCCAGATTCACTTAACAACGGTGTTGCTAATTTAAGAACTGCAGTGATTCACTTAATAAATGGGGCAAGAAAAATCGTAAAATGGAGCAAAATGCACTTAATAAATTTCTCACTTAGCAACATAAATTTTGGCCTCAGTTGTGGTTGTAAATTGAGGACTACCTATGCTATATTATATATTATATATAATGTGTATATATATATATATATATATATATATATATATATATATATATATATATATATATATATATATATATATATATATATATATATATATATATATATATATATATATATATATATATATAATATTTTATATGCCACCCACTCTTTACCTAATGCATTCCAGAGGAAGGTTGGACATGCTTGCTCTCAACTATTCTGCTCCAAATTCCCCTTGATGCCCTCCAGATTCTTCAAGGCAGCTATTGTGCCTCCCTACGTCTTGTTTTCTCTAGGATAAACTCTTCCAACCATTTTAATGTTATTTTCCTTCCCACCCCCTTATCAGCCTCCTTGTTGTCCTTCCATCACGCTCTTGTTTGTCAGCATCCTTTCTAAAATTTAGGGCTAAACTTGGATACAATATTCTAGATAGAGTCTG
Source organism: Diadophis punctatus similis (assembly GCA_023053685.1). NCBI lineage: Eukaryota > Metazoa > Chordata > Lepidosauria > Squamata > Dipsadidae > Diadophis > Diadophis punctatus. The sequence continues at coordinate 309,753,505 of JALIGW010000001.1, forward strand.
GCCAAGCCAGAATAGAGTAAATACAGTGAAGCTGCTTAAGGCATCCACTTCACTCTTTAAAACTCTTAAAACCTGGCCCCAAATGGGCCAGAATGACCCCTCCCACCCTATTTGGAGGGCATTTCTTTGCAAGCACCAAGCAAAGCAATGAGTTTTTTTTTTAATTTGACGCTGACATAATGTGCTTTCCCAAGACATGATGCCTCCCGATTGCTCACCTTTTGGTGGTGGTCTGCTTCCGCCTCTGGTGGTTGCCTTGCCCGCTTTTCATTTTGCCCACTTTGCCCTTGGGTAGGTCATTCAAGACGTTCTCGTAGTCTTTGCGGAACTCCGTGTCCTGAAATGTTTTCCCTGGCCGAGGCAAGCGGCTGATGTACCTTGATTGTTCAGAAGTGCCTTCAGATGTGTTGGACTTCGAAGGTCGTTTTCCTTGGTTGATCGGGGCCCTTTTCTTCCTCCAGATTACGAAGAAAACCAGGATGGCCAACAGGAGCAGAATCAAAATTGGTATGATGATGCCAACATAGAGACCATACCCATACGCAATGCGATCAGAGCAGTTATTCATGTAGTAATCAGTTACATTATCCAGTCTTTCAGAAGCGAAGCACTGGCATGTGATGCCTTGGTCCGAGCAGTTGCGGCAATAATGCAAAATGCCACTAGCCACATTGCAGTCACAATCCACACGGAGCTCCTTCAGGCAGTGATAGGACCCTTCAATGGATAGAGAGCCAAGTTGGTTCTTCTCCAAACTCAGGACCTTCAGGTTGGGTGTTTTGTCAAAGAAGTCGGAAGGAAGGCTCTTCAGACTATTATTGCGAAGGAACAACGATTCCAGCTTTTTTGCAGACTCCAATTTTGAGATCGTTGCGATGATGTTATTGGACAGATCCAACTCTTTCACTCGGTTCCACATGCTGAAATTGACTTCGGGGAAAGGAAACCAGCCACTTAAATTCAGGCACGGCGTGTCATTGAATTTTTTAAAATCGGTCCTGGGACATGCAGCATCCACAAGGCATCCAAGGGGGAGAAACAGCAGAGTGGCGAGAAGTCCCCACATCCTACAGTACATAAAGGCAAATTGGAGGGATGTATGTGGCAAATGGGTGAATCTGTCAATTCTAATCCATCCTAATTCCCGTGTTTTACAAATCTGCTGTCGTAATTTCCTTTTTTTTCTCATTTATGCAATTCTGCTAAACATGATGGTCTTCTACAAAAGTCAGCACCCCGATGTGGTTGTTTTGCCCAACATCTCAAAATGTATGTATGTTAGTTTTGCAATTTTGCCTAATTTTTGCAGATTTCCCTCCCCCTCCCATACAAAATAATTTCCCAATATAATGCTTTATCGGGTTATACTATATGAATTTCCACTCGATTTTTTTTTTTTAAAGAGTGCGGCAATATTTTTAAAAGTAGTGTATACATTTTGAATGATATCTGAATGTCAGTTCATGCTTTGGTTTAAAGGAGCCGAGGTGGTGCAGTGGTTAAATGCAGCTACTGCAGGCTACTCCAGCTGACTACTAGTTCAGCAGTTCAGCTGTTCAAATCTCACCAGGCTCAAGGTTGACTCAGCCTTCCATTCTTCTGAGGTCGGTAAAATGAGAACCCAGATTGTTGGGGGCAATATGCTGAACCCTGTAAACCGCTTAGAGAGGGCTGTAAAGCACTATGAAGCGGTATATAAGTCTAAGTGCTATTGCTATTAAAAAAATTTTTTTAATGAATTTGCATCTAAATCCTTCTCCTAAATTTCTTTCCAACCTCAACAATAACATGGCAAAAAAGGCTAGATCCTTCTGCATCATGGTTTTGATTTGGCAGCCAAGGAGCCCTTCTCAAATTTCATTACTTTATTTGTTTGTAAGAGTTGTTACAATTAAGCCAACTCTACAAGAGATCCTGTAACTGTGTTCACATGGCACAATTGGTTGCAATGTGGAAGCTTTTCTAAGCCTTTTCCAGCTGAAGTTGCTTTTCCATACATCATCATCATCATCATTATTATATACTTTATTCATTAAACATGAAACTCAGTCAACTGAACATTCAAAAATGCATCACAAATACCATTGACTGGTGCTAATGGTTGATACGGGTTGCTGCCAGCGTCCTAGGTATCAACCAAGTACCTTCTTAAGATGTACAATGATTATTGTTGTTGTTGTTGTTATTTTCATGTGGTGAAAAATGCAGTGGTTAGCACTATTATGGGCAGAATAGGAAGAGGCTTATTCCACCTTTATGTGGCCATTTCTTGGCAGAGATACAAACTTAGATTTATTATATCACATCTGTAAGATTTGGAGTGCTAAAAATTCATGATTTAAGAAAAGGGAATATGGGGAACCACACAGTGGCTAGTAAAGTCTGTCCAACTGAATGACACCAAAGGTCCATCAAACACATCTTCGTGCATTTCCAAAAATGGTCCGGCACATGATTGGCGTTCAAAGATAGACTGCCTGGGAATAAGGTGGATCCACATAGCTAACATGCTCGAAAGAAGATCTAGATTGAGCCATTAAGCCCAGCCCTCAGATTCCAATGAAAACCAATCAGATGTCTTTAGGAGGCCAATAAAAAGCATAAATGGAAAGTCGATTGCTATTGAATACAGAAACTCCATTTTGCTATTAATGTCAGGAAACAGATACTAGAACTTTGAAATGAAATTTGCACCCTCAAGTCAGTCTTGATTCCTGGCAGTTATCTGGGCATGTTCTTGCAGTTTTTGGAAGTAGTTTATTATTGCCTCCTTCCTAGGGCTGAGAGAGAGGGACTGGCCCAAAGTCAGCCAGCTAGCTTTGCATCTCAGCCAGAACTGCACCACCTAACTCTCTTGCTAAAACTTTATTAATCTAGATCACTGATGGCGAACCTTTTCGTTACTGAGTGCCCAAACCGGAATGTGTGTGTGTGCGTGCGTCGGAGCACCAGAAACCCGTAGACCAGCTGGCCAGCGTCAGGGGCGGGTTGCTCACTAACCTCGATGCCGGAGCCATGCGCACGCATCTCCACGCGAGATGCGCGCACGAGAAAGATTTTGGCATGCACGGAGGCAAAATCTCACCGAAATCTTGCACATGCGCGCGTCCCCTCGCGAGATTTCGGTGCGATTTTGCTTCCGTGCATGCGCAGAAGCAAAATCGCCTGGAAATCACAGGAAAAAAATGGTGACGCGCCAGATGGACCGGCAGAGAGGGCTCCGGAGCGGTTGCGAAATCCGCTGCTCCCTACCGGAGCTGCGTACCGGGCAGCTCCGGCAGGAACCCACCTCTGGCCAGCGTGCGCATGGCATGTGTACCCACAGAGAGGGCTCTGCGTGCCACCTCTGGCCCACATGCCATAGGTTCGCCATCACGGATCTAGATCATAATAGCAGAATCTTGAAAGTCACCTCTCCATCTTATACCAAAGAGAGTCAAGGCAGGGCAATCTGGAGTGTGTTTCTCAAACTTTTCTTCATTCCTGGGCGTTCATGTTTCACTAACAATTCTACTACTGACAAAGCCATCTCTGTTCGCCTGTACAGTCATAGTCTAAAAAACATACATTGGCCTCTCCTTCACTATGAACCATCTAGCATCACTTTTACTAACGAATAACTTACAAATTAAACCTTTTGTTTACAGAAACGTTTCTGGCTTCAGAAACAGAATGGAATGGGTTACTGATCAAGGGGCTAGCTAGACTAAGACGAGAAAGATCCAAGTTCCTACTAAGCCACAAATATCAGAGTTGACTCTAGGGTCAATTACTACTTCTGTAACACATACTACCTCACAGGTTTGTTGAAGGATAATATGGGGGAGGGGGGAAGGGAGGGGGGAATTAATTAAATAAGCTGCCTGGAATGTGCTTAATATTTGAACTCGGACCAGAAAGACCCACCTTCAAACCCATCCTCGACCATGGAAACTCACTGGCTACTCCTCTCACTATAACCTACCTTACAAAATTGTTGTGGAAATAGAGTTGAAGCTCCTTTATGGGAAAATAGAGTCGAGCAGAACCATCCACAATGCAGATTGGGCGGTTGAGAGATGATTTATACACATATTCAGCCAACTTTATATCCTACTTTTCTTCTAAAACCTCAAGTTGACAGTGGCAGTTTTAACTTCATAACAATCCTACCAATTACAGCAGGTTGATCTGAGAGATGGTGAGAGACCTTAAGTCTCCCACTAAGCTTGAAAGGTTGAGAGTGGAGTTGAATCTAATCCGGTGTAATTTTTAAAACTGTAACCCACCGGTTCTGTCGTTTTGTTTTCCCATTCTCTTCTATTGTACAGTAACTGCACTCCCATTTTGCCCCCAGCAGCTTATTCCAACTGCTATCTGAGGAAGGCTTTTCAAGACACTAGTCCTCAAGATATATGGGACTTATTTACCCCCCACCCCCCACAAACGCTTCTCACACCATACCTTGAAGTCTTCAAGAGGTCTTGTCAGCTTTGCTCTCTTGTGCTGTTGGCATTGCTTGTGAAGGGAAAAAAAGGGAACCAGCAAAATTTCCCTCTTTCAAAAATTTGTGAAGGGTGGGAGGAAAGAAACGGAAGTGCAGGGGGGGAAAGGCCCCAGTTACTCAACCTCCTGAAAAGTCAGCACAGAGAGGCATCTGCCATTGTCAAGGGGCTGAGCTTACGTTTTGGGGTTTGATCGCATCTTTGCAAACAAGTTCCCTAAAATATGAATTGGTCCTTTGGAAGTGAGCAGCTTCAGAACAGAAGCCAGGAAAAAACAAGGATGGAACCTTGAGAGATCAGAGGGGCGGGGCCAGGATGCAGCCAGGACACATTGGGGATGGGGCCGTGGGGGCCAAGATGCACTCAAATTTGGGGCAGCCCAATGTCAGGCCCAATCTACAGGGAGACTAACACTGACATATATAGCGGGGAAACTGTATGATTCAGTGTGAATCAGGGGCGGGTTCCTAATTTTTTTACTACCACTCTGTGGACGTGGCTTATTTTGTGGGTGTGGTTTGCCAGCCATGTGACCGGGTGGGCGTGGGCCTCGGGAGCTTGGCAGCGGCCGGAGAAGCAGGGGGGGCATTGCATCCGCAATGCAGCCCCCCGCAGCGGGAGCTGCCGCGGTCTTCTAGGAGGCTCCGTCCGGCCTGAATGCTTCTCCCCATTCGATGATCCTAGGCTCCTGCCGCCCGTTCCCCCTCCCCTCAGCAGCTCAAGAAGCCTCGAACGTGCGAAAATGCCTGGGATCATCACTGTGCTTTCGTGGCTTCTCGAACTGCTGAAGGGAGGGGAACTGAGATAGGTCCTGCCGCCCATTCCCTCTCCCCTCAGCAGCTCGAGAAGCCTCAAACGTGCGAAAATGCCTAGGATCATCACCGCACGTTCGTGGCTTCTTGGACTGCTGAAGGGAGAGGAATGGAGATAGCTCCTGCTGCCTGTTCTTTCAGCGTCTCATGCACTCCCTCAGCCATCCTCCCCTGCTTGGACTCACTGTGTGGTAGGAAGGCAGCGCATGCGCAGTGCCGGAAGCTCGGCTTCTGGGCATGCGCAGAAGAAAATTTAAAAATTTTTTTTAAAAAAATGTGTAAAAAAATGGCGGCGCCCAGGCACCGGCAACTGTCCGCACCGGTACTGTAACATCACCAGCGGGCCGCTACCGGTGCTATGGAGTGGAACGCACCAGTAGGAACCCACCACTGGTGTGAATCCCCCTCTCACTGCACCTGGTAATTTCCTCCTGCCAGTCAGCTGTTAGAGCAGCTACTGTTAAACACAATTTCAGCTTTCTTCTAAAAGGGCAATAAACCCATCTGTCAAGGTTCCGAATAATGAACCCAACCAATTCAGCAACTCTGAGACTTGTTACTTTCTCAAAGAACTGTTTTATTGAGTACATCATTTCGTCACAACTGAAAACAAAACCAGCTCTGACTATTTCCCGCATTTTCAGTATAATTAAAGAATGAATAACTCCCTCCCTCATTATCACAGGTCCCATTGTCCAATTAGGTGTTCTGTTGTCTCCTTGGCAGCCTCTTCCCGTCTCTGGCCAGCACCTGTTGGGATGACCTTGGTTCCAACGGGATAGTAGATTGTTTTGTCTGGTCTGCATTCCAGTCTCTCCCCCCTCCCAAACTGTGTGGCAACCTGAGAAGCAGAAATATGGCTGCGACAGGCCTGATCCCTTTCGAATGTGACACCATCTTTGAAAACGTTATTGGCCTAATACATGCAGTCCTCACTCTCTGTGACCACTTGAAGTGAAGATGGTGCTGAACAAAAAGACTTACAGTTGGCCCTCAAAGTTGTGACCATCTTAGTGTCCCCATAGTCACAGGTAATTGCCATTTGGGCACTTGGCAGCTAAATCACATTTACGATAGATGCAGCATCCCACAGTCACGTGATTGCCATTTGTGACCTTCACTGCCAGCTTTTGACAAGAAAAGTCAGTGGGGAAGCCTTCAGGAAATCACAAGTCACGGTCATTACCTGGCACATGTGAGTAGTTTGTTTTACGTCATTGTCACTTAGCCATGGAGTTTCCAGTCCCAATTATGGTTGCTAACTGAGGGCAACCTGTAACTGAGTGGATGGTACAATATTGTCACGAAGTGGGAATCTCTATGCAGCTGCAACGCGCCACCTCTCACCACGCCTGTCACCTATTTTAAGCATGGCTTCCTGTTTTGGGGGGTTGCTGGTCAAGCAAAAGTGGGAACTCTGAATGCTGCACATGTGTTCCTTCCATCTTTATTTCCTAGCATGCCTCAGAGCTTCATTTGAACAATGGGGAGATGGTTCCTCCTTCGTGCTCAGCACCTGCTCCTTGGCTAAGCCTTTAAGCAGCAAGGGAGCACTTCTTCTAGGTAACTTCCCATTTTCCAGAAAATCATAAAGAACAGAAGCACCAGCCATCATTGTGCTTGAATGCTAAGAGATAAGCTTCACATCCACTGAGTTTATTTGTGAGAGATTGATATACCGCCTCATAGTGCAAGCACTCTCTAAGCGGTTTACACCAGTAAGCAATGTATATTTATATTGCCCCCCAAAATCTGGGTCCTCATTTTACCTACCTCAGAAGGATGGAAGGCTGAGTCAACCTTGAGCTAATGAGATTTGAACCGCTGACCTGGGGATCACAGTCAGCTAAAGTGGCCTGCAGTACAGAGGTGGGTTCCTGCCGGTGCTGTTAATAGCTGTTGTTCGGCGCAGAGCCGAAGACGCTGCTGCCGTTCGCGGCGCGGGAGATTTCCCCGGGCGCTTTCCCCGCCCACATGGAAGCCGCCAATTGCGTTCTTTTGCCCTCTGCGCATGCGCAAAGCGTTCTGCATACGCAGAGGGCAAAAGAACGCAATTGGCGGCTTCCATGCGGGCGGGGAAAGCGCCCGGGGAAAGCTCCCGCGCCGCGAACGGCAGCAACGTCTTCGGCTCTGCGCCGAACAACAGCTATTAACCGCACCGGCAAAAACAGGCAGGAACCCACCTCTGCTGCAGTACCTGACTCTAACCGCTGTGCCACCTTGGCTCTTTAACAGAATAACAGAGTTGGAAGAGACCTTAGGGATCTTCTAGTCCCGCTACTCAAGCAGGAGACCCTATATCAGTGATGGCGAACCTTTTTTGGTTCACGTGCCAAAAGGGGGGGGGGAATGTGGGGGATCACGTGTGTGCGTGCCCACACTCATAATTCCATGCACCCCCGCACATGATCGCATGACCCCCCTGCTCCCAGCATGCAATGGCACGCCCATTTTTCGCTCTCCCCAGGCTCCAGAGCCTTTCTAGGAGCCTGGGGAGGGCGAAAACGGCCTTCCCCACCCCCTCTGGAGGCTGGAAACAGCCTGTTTCCCGACACCCAGTGGGCCCAGAAGGCCCGAAAATCAGCCAGCTGGTGCACATATGCACGCCGGACCTGAGCTCACGTGCCTACCAATATGGCTCCGCGTGCCACTTGTGACCCCCGTGCCATAGGTTCGCCATCACGGCCCTATACCAATGATGGCTAACCTTTTTTTCCTTGGGTGCCGAAAGTGCGCACAAGCGCGTACCCAGTCCCAAAATACAATGCCCCCCACGCAACCCGCACCCCTGCACATGCGCGCGTGACCCCCCTGCACTGCCCCATCCCTTTTCACATGCACACATGACCCCTGCGCTCCCTTCCCCCCTCTGCATGCGCACACGACCCCCCCCCGCGCGCCCCGAAATTGTTTTTCACCCTCCCCAGGCTCCGGAAGCTTTCCTGGAGCCTGGGGAGGGCGAAAACAGCCTCCCCCGGCCCACCGGAGGCCCTCTGGAGGCCGGAAACAGCCCATTTCCAGACTTCCAGTAGGCCCGTTTTTTGCCTTCCCCAAGCTCCGGAGGCTTTCCTCGAGCCTGGGGAAGGCGAAAACGGCCTCCCCAGGCCCTCAGGAGGCTGGAAATGAAAATCAGCTGAAAATCAGCTGGCCAGCATGCGTGCATGTGCGCTGGAGCTGACCTAGGGCAACAGCTCGCATGCCCGCAGAGATGGCTCCGCGTGCCACCTGTTGCACGCATGCCATAGGTTCGCCATCACGGCCCTATACCATTTCAGACAAATGGCTGTCCAATCTCTTCTTAAAAGCCTCCAGTGATGAAGCACCCACAATCTCTGGAGGCAACTGGTTCCACTGTCAGGAAATTTCTCCTTAGTTCTAAGCTGTTCTAGTTCAGACTGAAGTTTGCATTTCTCAGATACAATATAAATGCTGGGAAGATCAAAAACAAATATGTTTGCTGTTGGAAGAAATATTCATCTGGTTCAGATGAACCAGCCAGGAGCCAGGAGAAAGACACTGGAAACATGGAGGCTGATTGGAAAGATGGTTTAATGATGAACAGAACCACCAAGCACATGCTCCTGGTGCAGCTGGAGTTGAGAGTGAGGGGTATTTATACCTTCTCTTGGGCTTTGCACTTGAGTTTCCTGTTCCTGCGCAAGAACATGTATTCTATTGGCTGCTGTAGGGGTTGTAGCTAGCTCTGTAGGTTGTCCCAGGTTTGGTTGAAGTTTGCTGGGTGATACATTGTCCTTAGGAGATTGTGCAATGTGGTGGCCTCTGCTGTTAGTGGGTTAATCCTATTATGTCATGGAGGGTCATGTCTTAATCCCATCATCCTTGAGCTGAAGGTCTTTTGTTTTGTAGATAGGATGGCCAAGTCTTCCTTAATGGGCAAAAAATATCTGCTGAGGGCTATTAAGAAAGGTGGGGGCTGCTTTCCAAAATTAGAACTACGCCGCCTTTGATCTGACCTAAGTGTAGCTCACAAAATTATCTGCCACAATGTCCTACCTGTTAACAACTACTTCAGCTTCAACCACAATAATACACGAGCTCACAATAAATACAAATTTAATGTAAACCGCTCCAAACTTGATTGCAAAAAATTCAACTTCAACAACAGGGTGGTTAATGCCTGGAACACTTTACCTGACTCAGTAGTTTCTTCCCCTAACCCCAAAAACTTCAACCTCGGATTATCTACCATCGACCTCACCCCATTCCTAAGAGGTCGGTAAGGGGCGTGCATAAGCGCACAATCGTGCCTACCGTTCCTGTCCAATTGCCCCCATATATTCATACCTCTTTTACTCTTATTTATGCTTGTACTATTACATATATATTCAATCATGTTTTACTGTTTATACTTTGCTTATAATCATATATGCTTGACAAATAAACAAATACAAAATACAAATGTTTCTCCATTTCTCATCCAGGGAAATATAATATTCTGCCTTAGTTTCTACTATTTCTCAAAATATTTCATTCTTCTAGGAGAGGGGTGGGTGCTAACTTTCTACATTGCTTTTAATACAGGTAGACCAAATCTGCCAAGCCTGGGTTTGCTCTTTCACGTACCCATCAGATTATTAAAGCGTTGTGCTGATTAGGAAAATTTGATCAACAGGAAACAGATGCAAACTTAAACTGAAAAGACAGGAACACATCATAATTCCAAAATTGCAAGAGAGAGGAAGAATTCATGTTTAGTAATGTTTTCTGGGCCCTGTAGAGCTATTCTGTAAGACAGCAGTTTATCCCTTAAGTTTGGCATAGCTGAGTTGCTAAGCTCTATTTTTATCCAGGATTCTAGTTTGAGGGAGCTGTATAGCAGGCGGAAGAAATTCTTCAAATTATTTATGGAGTTCTACCACAAGATGCAGGCTAGAAACTGGGAGACTGTCAATTCTAATCCTGCCTTCGGCATGAAACCAGCGGGGGGACCTTGAACCAGCCACTTTCTCTCAGCCCTAGGAAGGAGGCAATGGCAAACCTCTTCTGAAAAAAAATTGCCAAGAAAGCTGCAGGAGCTAGTCCAGACTGTCTCCAAAACTAGGACACAATTGAATGGAAAATAAAAATCCCACAAGATATAGCAAGGGAATAAAAGAATGGCTGTAGCCACAGAAAACATTAATCCCAAATGCAATTTGCTTATGTTTTAGAGCAGGGGTGTCAAACTCGATTTCATTGAGGGCCGCATCAGGGCTGAGTTTGACCTCAGGGGGCCGGGAGAGGCGTGGCCAGCTTGATGTCACGCCTGTCGGGGGCACCTGTGGTGGCCAAGTGCTAAGGCAGGATTTCCCTCAGACCCCCCTCTCATTATAATCTCCTTCCTTCCTTCCTTCCTTCCTTCCTTCCTTCCTTCCTTCCTTCCTTCCTTCCTTCCTTCCTTTTCCTTTCTTCTTCCTTCACCTGTTTCCTTCTTTTTCCTTCCTTGCTCTCTTCCCATCTTCCGTTCTTTTTATTTTTGTCTTTCCTCTTTCCCTTTCTCCTTCTTGGATGCTCAAATGCAAAAGGGCAAACGTTTTGAAACTTGAAAACTCCTTAGTTTTCTGGCAAGTAAAAGTAATGGAGGGGAGAAATATGTTCAGACTTGCAAGATTTTGATACTTTAATCTTACCACAAAGGTAGTACAGGTAGTCCTCCACTTACAACAATTCATTTAGGGACTGTTCAATGTTACAACGGCACTGAAAAAAGTGAACCGATGACCGTTTTTCATACATATGACCGTTGCAACATCCCCATGGTTAAGTGATCAAAATTCAGGCACCTAGCAAACCGATTTATATTTTTGACAGTTACAGCATCCCGGCGTCATGCGATTACCTTTTGCAACCTTTTGGCAAATCAAAGTCAATGGGGAAGCCAGATTCACTTAACAACTGTGTTACTAACTTAAAAGCTGCAGCGATTCACTTAACAACTCTGGGAAGAAACGTTGTAAAATGGAGCAAAGCTCACTTAACCACTGTCTTGCTTAGCAACAGAAACCTTGGGGTCAGTTGTGGTTGTAAATTAAGGATTACCTACCGTATTTTTCGGAGTATAAGACGCACCTTTTTCCTCCCTAAAAGTGGCTGAAAATTTGAGTGCGTCTTATACTTCGAATGTAGCTTTTTTTTTCCAGCCCTAACTAGGTGCTAACAGATCTTCCCAGCTCTTACCTTGCAAGCTTTTTCATTGTTACTCTCTCCAAAGAATGTTTTTCCAGCCCTAAGTCTTTGCAGAATTTTTTTTCATTGCTCTACTTGCTCGGAATAAGTTTTTTTCTAGCCCTAACCAGGTGCTAACTATCTTCCCACCTCTTACAGGCTTGCAGGCTCTTTCATTGTTACTCTCTCCGAAGAAGGTTTTTTTAAGTCCTAACCAGGGGATAAAATAATGTGCTGAAGCTGCTCCGAATAAGTTTTTTTCTAGCCCTAACCAGGTGCTATCTATCTTCCCAGCTCTTACCTTGCAGGCTCTTTCATTGTTACTCTCTCAGAAGAATGTTTTTCCAGCCCTAATTCTTTGCAGGGTTTTTTTCATTGCTCTACTTGCTCTGAATAAGTTTTTTTCTAGCCCTAACTAGGTGCTAACGATCTTCCCAGCTCTTACTGGCTTGCATGCTCTTTCATTGTTACTCTCTCAGAAGAAGGTTTTTTAAAGTCCTAACCAGGAGATAAAATAATGTGCTGAAGCTGACCAGACTAAGGATGCTAGCCAGATGAATACCTGGTAGGCAGATTGTTTTCCCCTATTTTCCTCCCCAAAAACTAAGGTGCGTCTTATACTCCGGTGCGTCTTATATAAGGTGACCAGACGTCCCGATTTTGGCGGGACAGACCCGCTTTTTCATGATTTGTCCTGCGTCCCGCCCGTCCTCTAAAAAGTCCCGATTTTTTGAAAGAATGCACGACTAGGGCATTCTTTCAAAAAATCGGCCTGAAAGGGCGGCGTGCGAGATTGGGGGGAGGAGTTAAACTTTCGGCGGGCACTGGAGGGCGGTGAAGAGGCGCCTGATGCAGCCCCGCCCTCTCGAAACGGCCGGCGTCGCGGTGGGCGGGGCAGCCCGAGGGAAGGAATTGCATCCAAGATGGCCCTCGGGCCGGCGCTGGCTCAGCCGGCCGGGGCCGCCGCCACAGCCTTCCCGCCGCCGGGGCAGCCGGGACTGGGGGCCCAGCCGCAGGGGCCGCAGCAGCAGCAGGCCTCTCAGCTCGGGCCGGCCGCCGGAGGAGTCAACGCGGGACGCCCGCCCGCCGCCAACGCCGCCCACGGCCGGCCCGAGCTGAGAGGCCTGTTGCTGCTGCCCCTGCGGCTGGGCCCCCAGTCCCGGCTGCCCCGGTGGCGGGAAGGCTGCGGCAGCGACCCCGGCCGGCTGAGCCAGCGCCGGCCCGAGCTGAGAGGCCTGCTGCTGCTGCTGCCCCTGCGGCTGGGCCCAACCTGGCCGTCCTCGAGTGCCTGCAGGACGTGCGCGAGGTCAGCGGGCGGCGCGGGACCCCCGGGCAGGCGGGGGGAGGGAGGAGGAGAGCCAAGAGACGCTGGGGGCTGCTCCCCTTCCCAAGCCAGCCCAAGCCACTGCCGGCTCCCAAAGGGGAGGCGGGAGGCGAGGAAAGGCCTCCCGCCTCCCCCCCCCACCTGGACGCCGACATTAGCCGTCTTTTGCCCTCTGCGCATGCGCAGCGTTCTGCGCATGCGCAGAGGGCAAAACTCAAATTGCGTCGTCCAGGCGGCCCCGCCCCCCGTCGGTGTCCTGCTTAAAAAAAAAATCTGGTCACTTTAGTCTTATACTCCGAAAAATACGGTATATTAGTTCTCATGGCTTGTTCTTCTTCTCTCGCCTGCCTTGAAGAGATGATAACACCAGGGTACGGTGCTGTACTGTACTTGAATTTAAACAATGATTATTAATTCAACTATGATTAAAAACCATGGCTTAGTGAGTGCATTATGTAAACCCAGCCAGAGACTGGAGGAGTCATTCCCACCTGATTCTGCTTGCAATTTTGGACTATGGTTGCCAACAGCTACTAAAGATGACCATTCACTACTGATAGTCCTTAAAACGTTTCTTGTGGACTTTCCCACTAGCATCTAACCAGCTGATTGTGGATAGAAGAAGCAGGAAAAGGCTAACCAAACTCAGCAGAATTTTACTTAGATTCTTACTCACCAGCTGGTGGATGGCAAGACTGAAATTCTGCCAAAAGATTTCTCTAGCTAATGAGTTTTTGCAAAGGGGATCTTACAAGGCTGTTGGGAAGGAAGGCAGGAACAAGTCATTATAAGAAACAAAGGCCACTGGAGTTCAAAAGGAAGAGGAACAAGGACCCATAAGTGCAGTCCTGCGGGGTTAAGAACAATCAGGAATTACTGAGGGCAAGCTCAAATGTAGGGATTGTGAAAGCTCCCCCCCCCCATTATTTTAATACAGTACTGTATTTCTCATCCCCGGGTGTGGACTTCAACCCATACTGACTCTGGGGGAATTCTGGGAGTTGAAGTCCACACATCTCAAAGTTCCCAAGGTTGAAGAAGCTTTAATAGATCCAGGGTGCCACCTGCAGGCAAGTATCCAAAAAGCAGGCTCCCTACTACTTTTCCACGGGAGTTTGCTCTTTGTTCTGGGGCAAAATGCACACTGGTGCTAGATGTTAATATTTTATTTATTTATTTATTTTATTTGTTTGTCAAGCATGTACAAGATAGTAGATGTTTGTATAAACGTAACATAAGCAAAGAAGTACAGATAGATGAGGATAATAATAAATGAGGATAATAACTGCCCGCCACCTCTGAGACCCTTAATGGGGGTCTCTGCAAGGGGGATTTCCAAAAAGTCAAGACGGTGATTGCAACAACCAGGTGATCAAAACCTTGCCCTTTTTTGCCTGCATCACAATCCCATCTTCTTGACTTTTGGACCCCTCCCTGCAGACACCCCCGCCTCTGTCTCCCTGCTCTGTCACATATTGTCACCTGGCTTGTGCAAACTAACACCCTTGCCTAGCTATGTAGGTTGCTCTTTGAGGCAGCTATGGATTCTTCCCAGGGATGGTAGCCAAAGTACAAAACACTAAATTTTGTGTGATGAAAGTGATTTCTCTGGTGAGCTGCCAGTCAAAGTTAAAAAGTGGTGCATACCTGAGTGCCTTGCACCAGGGGTGGGTTTAATTAAATGTTGGGTCAATGGTGAAGACACCAGGCTAGAAAGCTAACTGGGTTAATCCCTAGGAGACTAGCTCTCTCTCAGCCCAACCCACCTCACAGGATTGTTGGGAAAATAGGAAGAGGAAGGAGTATTATGTATGTTCGCTGCCTTGAGTTACTTATACAAATAATAAAGGCAGGATATAAATAAATAAATAAAGAGAGAGAGAGAGAGAGAGAGAGAGAGAGAGAGAGAGAGAGAGAGAGAGAGAGAGAGAGAGAGAGAGAGAGAGAGAGAGAGAGATACCATATTTTTCGGAGTATAAGACGCACCGGAGTATAAGACGCACCTTAGTTTTTGGGGGAGGAAAATAGGGGAAAACAATCTGCCTACCAGGTATTCATCTGGCTAGCGTCCTTAGTCTGGTCAGCTTCAGCACATTATTTTATCCCCTGGTTAGGACTTTAAAAAACCTTCTTCTGAGAGAGTAACAATGAAAGAGCCTGCAAGCCAGTAAGAGCTGGGAAGATCGTTAGCACCTGGTTAGGGCTAGAAAAAAACTTATTCGGAGCAAGTAGAGCAATGAAAAAAACCCTGCAAAGACTTAGGGCTGGAAAAACAGTCTTCTGGGAGAGTAACAATGAAAGAGCCTGCAAGCTGGTAAAAGCTGGGAAGATCTGTTAGCACCTGGTTAGGGCTGGAAAAAAAGCTATATTCGAAGTATAAGATGCACCCAAATTTTCAGCCACTTTTCGGGAGGAAAAAGGTGTGTCTTATGCTCCGAAAAATATGGTAGATAGATAGATAGATAGATAAATAAATAATATGCTAATGCAGTACTGTATTTCCCCTGAAGAAAAGGAAGTCCTCCCACAGACTATTTAACCTCCAAATGGATAATTATCGTAGATTTGCTGAGAACATGGAAATGTAGGCAAATTAGATTTTTTTCCCCTCTTTTCTAATCTTATGTTTCAAGTAGAGATCTTAAATTTGCCTGACAGAAAAGCATAGTAAATTAAATTTATTTTTTATTCTGGCTGCACCTATCCCAGTTAATTTGGGGGAAATCCCTGCCCTGGCCAAAATATTCAGTTATGGACCTTCCCTGGAAAAATCATCATTAAGCTGTACTGTAAAAAAACACTCAGCTACATTAGTCAATGATTTAAATTAGTCCTTCAGTCAGAACCATGAGGAGTAGAAACTTATTCTGTTGAGGCAGGAAGGTTTATCTTTGGAGGAAAGTGTTATTCTTTCGAAGCAGAGGGCCCACATTCCATCCGTTACGGATTATCCCATAATTTCTCAATTATGCCAATTTAAGACATATGAACTTCAATTCCCAGAATTCCCCAGTCAGCATGTGACCATTATGCTTTCCCACAGGAGCTGTGTTCAAATAACTCAGAGCCACAAATATCAATTCCACCTTTTAGCCTCCCATGTTAGTTAAAGTGACCTGTGTTGTTTGTTCTTTATTTTAAAAATCTGCCCATCTTAAGAAAGAAGACTCTTGACATTCACACACAGCAATAAAAGCCAAAAAACAATAAAAGCAAAAGCCTGGTGCCTCAACTACCCCAGGCTCCACCATCACTTATCCCATCCCTAGGGATGCAGTGCATCAGGGGTGGGTTCTAACTTACCTCACTGCTGATTCACTTCCTCCTGCGCCACGTGGCCACACCACGTGGGCGCGCACATGCGCAGTGCCGAAAAATCCGATTTTTTTTTAAGCTGAAAACAAGATGGTGACCGCATGCACAGTGCCGGAAACTCAGCTTCTGCGCATGCTCAGAAGAAAAAATAAATAAAAAAAATTCAAAAAAAAGATGGCGGCGCCCACAGACGGGCACTGACTGAACTGGGTCGGTGACGTCATCGTGACATCACCAGCAGGTCGCTACCGGTTCAGGCGAACCGGTCTGAACCGGGAGGAACTCACCTCTGCAGTGCATTATGGTACATTGGTTGACCAAATTCAAAAAATTGGATTCATTAAACAGTATTAATTTAATGATGCTTAGCTATGTTAATAGTAATAATTTTGTTTAGTGTGGGTTTATACAAAATCTACAAATCTCAACCAACAAATGCTCTGTCTTACACAGTGGCAAAAAAATTCAGAATATAAAATACAAGCTGGATGGACATGACTTTGTAGATGACCCCCACTCTGTCAAAGACCTTGGAGTACTCATCTCTAATGATCTAAGTGCCAAAGCCAACATTGCCAAAAAGGTAACAACATTGCCAAAAAGGCATTAAGAGTGGTTAACCTAATCTTGCATAGCTTCTTCTCTGGTAATATTGTACTGCTAACTAGAGCATACAAAACATTTGCTAGACCAATTCTAGAATACAGCTCATCTGTCTGGAACCCGCACTGTATATCGGACATTAATACAATTGAGAGAGTCCAGAGATATTTCACAAGAAGAGTCCTCCACTCCTCTGCTCACAACAGAATACCTTATGCCACCAGACTTGAAATGTTGGGCTTAGACAACTTAGAACTACGCTGCCTTCGGTCTGACCTAAATGTAGTACATAAAATTATCTGCTACAATGTCCTACCTGTCAATGACTACTTCAGCTTCAACCACAACAATACATGAGCACACAATAGATACAAACTTAAGGTAAACCTCTCCAAACTCGATTGCAGAAGATACGACTTCAGCAACAGAATGGTCAATGCCTGGAATGCACTACCTGACTCTGTGGTTTCTTCCCCAAACCCCCAAAACTTTAACCTTAAACTGTCTACCGTTGACCTCACCCCATTCCTAAGAGGTCTGTAAAGGACATGCATAAGCGCACCAACGTGCCTTACTGTCCCTGTCCTAATATTCCCTTTTATTCGTAACCATCTCATGTATTCATAATGTTTATAATTTTATTTGTAATCTTATATATGCTTGACAAATAAATAAATTAAAACTAAACTAAACTATATCTAAGTATCTTTAGTATCTTCATAAACTGTTTAGACAAGAAAGAAGAGAAACTATCAAATTTATGGACGACACCAAGCTGGTGGGAATAGCCAACACTCTAGAAGAAATTAAGATATATTTGGATCTTAGAACATAGAAGATAGAATAATAGAGTTGGAAGGGATCTCAGAGGTCTTCTAGTCCAACCCCCTGCTCGAGCAGAACAAACAGTTGTTCACTCTCTTGACAGACTTGAACACTAGGCCCTATCTAACAAAATGAAATTCAATGGTGAGAGAAGTAAAGTTTTACACTTAAGCAAGAAAAATAAATGCACAGGTATAGAGTAGGTGGTAACTGGCTCAATGGAAGTTAGTGCGGGAGGGATCTGGGAGTCCTAGTGGACAAACATTTAAATATGAGTCAGCAAATAAAGCCAATGGAATCCTAGGCTGTATTAATAGAGGGACAGAATCAAGATCATGTGAATTGTTAATGCCGCTTTATAATGCCTTGGTAAGACTGCACTTGTAATATTGCATCCAGTTTTGATCGCCACAATATAAAAAAGATGTTGAGACTCTGGAAAGAGTGCAGAGAAGAGCAACAAAGATGATTAGAGCAGGGGTGGGATCCTACCGGTGCGGTCCAGTGCGGAGCTCCGGTAGGGACCCGCCGATACCCCAATATGCGCGCGACAGCTCTGGTACCGTCTCCACCGGGCAGTGGCGCGCATCGCCATCTCTTTTTCGTGAATTCTTGGGCGATTTTGCTTCTACGCATGCGTGGAAGCAAAATCGCGCCGAAATCTCGCAAGGGGACGCGCGCACAAAGCATGGAGGACCGCGGAGCAGCGCACCGGTCTGGGTAAGTGAGCATCTCACCCCTGGATTAGAGGTCTGGAGGCTAAAACATATGAAGAACAGTTGCAGGAATTGGGCACGTCTAGTTTGATGAAAAGAAGGACTGGGGTGACATGATAGCAGTGTTCCAATATCTAAGGCACTGCCACAAGGAAGAGTGGATCAATCTATTCTCCAAAGTATCTGAAAGCAGGACAAGAAGTAACAGGTGGAAACTAATCAAGGAAATCTAGAAACAAGGAGAAATTTCCTGACTAAACAATTAATGAGTGGAATGGCTTGCCTTCAGAAGTTGTGGGTGCTCCATCACTGGAGGTTTTTAAGAGGAGATTGGGCAACCATTGGCCTGAAATGGTATAGGGCAGTGGTGGCGAACCTTTTTCGGCTCGCGTGCCAAAAAAGGGGGGGCGCTCTTGCGCGCACGTGCCCACACCCATTCCCTCGCCCCCACGCATGCGCACAACACCCCTCCATGCTGCCCTCTGCGCATGCGCACCCACCCCCACCCCCGCACAAAGGCTTACCGGAGCCTGGAACGATGAACCTGCAAACCGGAAGTGCGAAAAAAACGCACTTCCGGTTTGCCGGTATGCTGTTTTTTGCACTCCGGAGGGTTCAGGGAAGCTCCCTGAAGCTCCGGAATGCAAAAAACTACAAAACAGACAAACTGGAAGTGCGGAAAAGTGCACTTCCGGTTTGTCCGTTTTGTAGTTTTTTGCATTCCGGAGCTTCAGGGAGCTTCCCTGAACCCTCCGGAGTGCAAAAAACAGCACACCGGCAAACCAGAAGTGCGTTTTTTCGCACTTCCGGTTTGCAGGTGGGAACCCTCGCGTGCCGGCTTCTATGGCTCCGCGTGCCACCTCTGGCACGCATGCCATAGGTTCGCCACCACGGGTATAGGGTATAGTGCTTGAGCAAATGGTTGAACTAGAAGACTTCCAATGTCCTTTTCAACGCTGTTATTTTGTTATTCTGTTAAGTCCAGTACAGGTAAAAGTGTCACATGAACACAACATGCAGACTGCTGCAGGACTTGGAAGTGTATTTAACAGACAGAGCTATAATGATAATAATAACAACAGAGTTGGAAGGGACCTTGGAGGTCTTCTAGTCCAACCCCCTGCCTAGGCAGGAAACTCTACACTACTTCAGACAAATGGTTATCCAACATCTTCTTAAAAACTTCCAGTGTTGGAGCATTCACAACTTCTGGAGGCAGGCTGTGCCACGGATTAATTGTTCTAACTGTCAGGAAATTTCTCCTTAGTTCTAAGTTACTTCTCTCCTTGTTTAGTTTCCACCCATTGCTTCTTGTTCTACCTTCACTCTGTGAACTGCCATTGCCATTTTTAAATGCACATTCAGGATATATTTCAGTTCTTTTCCTCTCTCTTTTTTTTCAATTTTTTTTTCACTTGAGAGCATCTTTTCCCATCAAGCTTCAATTTGTGCCCAGAACTCAGACCTTGATTACGGCCCAAGCAGCAAAACACTAAGGCCATTCAGCAGGATGTCCCCTTAATCATTAAAAATGATAAAAGATGCCTTCGAGGAGAGCGTAACTCTGGACAGGTGTGTGAGTACGCCCATGGTATCTTAACCTTCCTTTATTGAACAGCAACTTCCTTCAAACCCATATCCCTGGCCACTGATCGCTCTATAAAGTGACATCCCTGGTCACGTTTTGAGGATTTATTTCGGTGCCGACCAGAAAGCAAAAGGAGAAGACAGCACAGTGAGGAAAATAGTGGCCTGCATAGTAAGACATGCAATTCCCCCTCTCCCCAATGCAGGGTGTGGAGGATATCGAGATATGTATAAATGAAATATATAACATAGAACAAGAGAATCGTATTCAAATGGATACATACGGATTAAGAGGATCTGTAACCTTCGTTTTCCATGGCTGGGTAGTGTTGCCTGCAGTGTAGGAACGTTTCTACTGTATATATGTGTGTGAGAGAGAAAGGATGAGAAAGAAAGGAGAGAAAAATATGTGAGATAAGGTGGTTGTTTTTATGTTACTGCTTCTCTATCCAATATAACCCAAGTATTTATTAGACAGAGGCAAGAAAAGAAAGATGCAGCCAATTTTCTTTTAATTCCAGTTTAAAGGAAAGTGAGGATATATTTAGAATCACATGAAAGAGATTTTTTTTTACATTTATTTCCCTATAATTTAACGAGAGGAGCAAGAATTCACCCCTGCCTCTACTTTTAATGCAGAAGTACGCTAATTGGAGAAAGAATTGCTAGAGGCTCTCTCTCTCTCTCTCTCTCTCCTCTCCCCACCACCACGTATTTTCATGCAAGACAAGGGATTTTTTGCTTGGTTCACACATTCATTGGTGAAACCTAATTGCTAAGGAGGTATAGTGAATTTCACCTTCATCTCAAAGAGTGTTAACCCATGGTTTTTATATTAGTAACACGAAAGGGCTGCCATTAAAAAAAACATTTCAGATGTGGCTAGCCTCCAAATGATAAAATTGCCAATATTATAACATTCCTGCATATACAGATCTATAAAATAGCCATCCTGGGAAAAATGCGTGCAGATTCCTCTACCTGGGTTTGAGTATTTTAGTGCCAGAAAAGTCTCCCCCCCCACACACACAAAAAAGACCAAAAAATAAGGAGATGGAGCAACAGCCCAAGGAGGGAAAGTTATGACTTCTTCCTCAGCTAAAATAAAGATGGAGGAAGAGGAGGAATAAGAAGTGTATAACATGTGTTGCATGGAGGAAAAAATAGGAGAGTTTATCTCCTTAACAGAGAGAGAGGGGACAAATAGTACAGAATCCAGACTTCTAGTGCTGGCAATCATAAAGGAATTCAAATCATAACAGATCACAAAAGAATCCAAGCTAAGGCATCCTCCCCAGGAGTAAATCCAGCTTTGCTTGAAGACATTCAGTAATAGGGAAGACTTGAGAATTGGTTCCACAAGTCCAAGCACTCTTAAATTCTAAGATTTCTTCTCCCTGCTTGGAACTTATCTCCATTGTTCTATGTCCTGCTTTCTAGGATGGTAGAGAACAGGTCTTGGCTCCAAACGCCTTGACAGCAAGGGGGTTCCAGAGAGTAAAATAGCATCCTTGATTGGTGCCCAAAGCCCCGAGCATTTTTACCAGTGGTGGATTCCTACAGGTGCAGTCCACTCTATAGCACTGGTAGCGGCCCGCTGGTGACGTCACAGTACCGGTGCGGTCGCCTGGGCGCCACCATTTTTTAAAAAAAAATTATGATTTTTTTTTTCTTCTGCGCATGCTCAGAAGCTGAGCTTCCGGCACTGCGCATGCGCTGCCTTCCTACCCCACAGTGAGTCCAAGCAGGGGAGGATGGCTGAGGGAGCGCGTGAGAGGCTGAAAGAACGGGTGGCAGGAGCTATCTCCATTCCCCTCCCTTCAGCAGTCCGAGAAGCCACGAATGCGCAGTGATGATCCCAGGTATTTTCGCACGTTCGAGGCTTCTCGAGCTGCTGAGGGGAGGGGGAATGGGCGGCAGGACCTATCTCAGTTCCCCTCCCTTGAGCAGTCCGAGAAGCCACGCCCACCCGGTCACATGGCTGGCAAGCCACGCCCACCCGGTCACATGGCTGGCAAGCCACACCCACAAAATAAGCCACGCCCACAGAGTGGTAGTAGAAAAATTAGGAACCTGCCCCTGGTTTTTACATGCATCCCATAATAGCAGTTAGACTTATATACTGCTCCATAGTGCTTTACAGTACTCTCTGAGCTGTATACAAAGTCAGTGTCCCCAACAATCTGGGTCCTCATTTTACTCACCTTGGAAGGATGGATGGCTGAGTCAACCTTGAGCCCGTCAGGATCGAACTCCTGGCTGTGGGCAGAGTTAGTCTACAATACTGCATTCTAACCACCGCACCACCTTCCTCCTCTTACAATGCATGTAAAATAAAAATGTCAAATTAATAGTTAGGGCCACCACCTCCACCACCTATAGATACCTATGCTTGACCTGTTCTGTAACATCCTCTCAAACATTCGAAAACTGCTACAGGTAATCCTCAACTTGCAACAGTTCATTTAGTGACCAAAGATACAATGGCGTTGAAAAAAGTGACTTATGACCGTTTTTCACTTACTGTTCACTGCAGCGTCCTGATGGTCACATGATCAAAATTCAGACACTTTGCAACCGACTCACATTTATGACGCTTGCCGTGTCCCCAGGGTCACGTGATCCCCTTTTATGACCTTCCGATAAGCAAAGTCAACAGGGAAGCCAGATTCACGTAACCACCACGTGGCTAATTTAACAACTGAAGTGATTCACTTAACAAATGTGGCAAGAAAGGTCATAAAATGGGACAAAACACACTTAACAACTGTCTCACTTAGGAAACCGAAATGTTGGGCTCCGTTGTGGTTGTAACTCAAGGACTACCTGTTATTTATTTATTTATTTATTTAGCGTATGGTGAGGATTGCCTATATCCATGATGGCAAACCTATGGCATGTGTGCCACAGGTGGCACGCAGCGCCCTCTCTGTGGGCAAGAGAGCAGTCGCCCAAGTTCAGCTCCACCGCGCATGTGCGCACCTCCTGCCAGCAAGCTGGTCGTCGGGTCTCTGCCGTGCATGCGTGGGGGGTGGGGCGCATGCGGGGGTCCCGCATGTTCATGCACAAGGGGGCGCATACGCGTGTGGTGGGGTGCGTGCAGGGAGGACCATGTGCGTGTGCGGGAGGGCCACATGTGC